>CAUYRH010080573.1:0-20563 GCA_963574655.1 Perodicticus potto | reverse complement strand
AACCAAAGGATTTATTTTATTATGCCAAGAAAAGTTTATGCAAAACGGAAAAAACAAAAATTTTTCAAAAATTATTGAACCCTCTTTTGATAATACAAATATGGGAGTTTTTTTTTTTTTTTTTTTTTTTTTTTGGTTTTTACACTTTATATCTTCTAAATATAGAAGAGTCATAGCACAGGACTGCAAAATATTTTATAAAGTATATGTTTTAAAATCCTCCTTAATTACAAGTAAAAATAAATTCTCACATTTAAAAATGTTAGACAAATTAAATAGAGTTTATTTGGACAAAGAATAATTCAAGGATCAGGCAACGCTCAGAACTAGGAAGGTTCCGAAGGTTCTGCTGTATCAGCACGATCACTGAACTTTTATGGGCTGAATGCCGAAGCAATGTCTTGATTGGCTACAGCAAGACACTGGCCTTTTTCAGGTATGATTCTGTGGAAAGTTTCTAGTTAGAGGTTTGTTCTGTTTCTGGTTGGTTAAAATTAAACTTCACATTAATGTTTATGTTGGGCTTCATTTCCCTTATATTGGAACCCAAGGCATTGGAACTATCTCAGCTTAATGGCCTCTAAATTAAATTTTTCTTTTTAGCACTAGGAAGACTGAAATTCCTGGAATCTCTTACAAGATAGTTAAAACCAGAAAGGTGGCTAAATGAAGGAAATTGCAAGATTATAAAGTGTCCTGTTATGATCCTTGATTTACAGTAAAGAATTAAAGCTGGGCGGCACTCGTAGCTCAGTGGTGAAGACACTGGCCACATACGCTGAGGTTGGAGGGTTCAAACCTGGCCCAGACCTGCTAGAACACCAATGACAATTACAAAAAAATATCTCAGCACTGTGGTGGGTGTCTGTAGTCCCTGCTACTTGGGAGGCTGAGGCAAGAGAATTGCTTAAGCCCAAGAGTGGGAAGTTGCTGTAAGCTGTGACGTTATGGCACTCTACTGAGGGTGACATAGTGAGACTGTCTTAAAAAAAAAGGAATTAAAGCTATGCTTTTTATTTAAATGTTTTAGTTTTTGATTAAATAAAGTTTTTGAATTAAAATAGCATCTTAATAATAAAGATTACTCTATTATGAAACACACTATGTCATTATACTATATCTAATGAGAAAAACTGGAAAAACATTGTTTTTAACCTTTTAATTCTGCAAATTAAAGCAAGGTTATAGCATATAAACAATATATATAGGTATGTACATATTTATAATGTATATAAACCCATAGGCTGAAACGAAAAAGGGTTCAGTGATATGGTGAGAGGAAAGCTAGAGTAATAGCTGAGTGTTAGAATCTGTATCTGTGTTATCTGTTCTGTTCCATTGATCTATGTCTCTACTTCTGTGTCGATACCACATTATTTTGCTTAAGATAATCTTGTAGTAGTGTCTGAAGTCTACTAATATGATACCTCCAGATCTGCTATGTTTGCTTAAGATGGGTCTGGTTATTCCAATTCTTTTCTGGTTCTAAGTGAAGTGTGGAATTATTTTTTCTAGAGATGTGAGATATGATGTTGGTATTTTGATGGGGATTGCACTAAATCTATAAATCATTTTGGGGAGTATGGACGACACATCAACAATATTGGTTGTACCTATCCATGAAAATGATGTTGTGTTTCCATTTGTTTTGTTTTTCAACTATAATTTCCTTCCTCAGTGTTTCATAGCTCTCTTTAAAAAGATCTTTCACCTCCTTACTTAAGTATATTTCCAGGTATTTTGTTTTCTTATGGCTGTTGTGAACTTTATTCTGTCTTTGACTTGACTCTCAGCTTTTGTGTTAATAGCATATGAAATGTTACTGCTTTGTGTACATTTATTTTATAACCTGAAATTTGTTGAATTTCTTTACCACTTCAAATACTCTCTTCATGGAGTGTTTGGAATTTTCTAGATATAAAATAATATCATCAGCAAAAAGCAATAATTTGACCTGCTCTGTCCCACTTTGACTACCCTTCATTTCATTCTCTGGCATGATTGTATTCAATCTGGCTGGGACTTCTGGCACTGCACTGAATGGAAGAGGTGATTCTGGGCCATGTTTGTCTTATTCAAGCTTGTAGAGGGAAGGTTTTAACTTTTCTCCGTTCAGTATGATATTGGGTTTGTCATCCATGACATTTACAATTTTGAGATATGTTCCATTAATGTCTAGTATGTTGCAGGTTTTTATCATGAAAGGGTGATTAATTTTGTTAAATGCTCTTTCCCCATCTATTAAGATAAACATACGGTCTTTGTTTTTCCTTCTGTATATGTGGTGAATCATGTTTACTAATTTTTGTGTGTTGAATTGGGCTTATTGTTGCAGCCCATGTAGCCTATGGCTAGGAGGAGTGAGAGTTATAAGAAATACCTGTATAGATCAATAATGGAATACCTGGGTGGAAAGGGCATGAAGAGAGATTTAGCTCTTCTAACAAGCATGAGAGCTCGGGAGATGAGAGCCGTGGTGAATTGGCAGTCTCTACACCTGTGGTGTTGAGAGGCACGAGATCAGCCTAACATTAGGCTGGAGGAGAAGGCAGTCAGGAGCTTGCTTATTCTGTCATGGACCTGCTTACTCTGACTCTCTCTCCTCTCCTGCCTGCAGAACACCAGCACAGCATCTCTCTGCTGAAGATACTAAGCTCTACTAAAGACTAAGATCTATCTTTCTAAGAAGATGGCTTTACTCTCTCTAAGACACTCTCTCTCTCCAGCTAAAGTAGATAGCCCTCAGGCACCTAAGAGAACTGGTACCTGAGCAAGGTAATTTAGCGGTCCGCATCTGGAACCTAGTTAAGCCAGGCCTGAGACCTGGCCAGTCCAGGGCCCTGACAAGTGGTGTTAGAAGTATATCCCTGGATTGAAGCCCACTAGTTTGTGGAGAATTATTTATCTGTTTTATTTTATTTGTGTGTGTGTATGTGTGTGCTGTTGAATTCAGTTTTCTATTATTTTAATAAAGATTTTTGAGTCTGTATTTATAATGGATATTGGTCTGTAGTTTTATTTTTTTGTTTTGTTTCCTGGCTTTGGTGTCAAGGTGATACTAGCTTTGTAGTATGAGTTTAAAAGGATTCCCTCCTTTGCAATGTTACGGAATAATTTCTGCAATATGGGTACTAGCTCCCCATTAGTGCTCTAATCTTGCTGCTTAGTATTAGACAATATAGAGATTCCTCAAAGAACCAAATGCATACCTCACATTTGATTCAGCAATCCCAGCCATCTACCCAAAGGAAACGAGGCCATTTTATTAAAAAGACCCCTGCACTCAGTGTTTATTGTAGCACATTTCATAATTGCAAACATGTGGAATCAACCCAAATGCCCATCAATTCATGAGTGAATTAATAAAATACGGTTTATGTATATTATGGAATATTATTCCACCATAAAAGGACAAATTAGTGCTTTTCACAAAAATTTGTATGGAACTGGGGACCGTTCTCCTAATAGAACTAGCTAAAGAATGAAGAAACAACTACCACATATACTTACTATTAAATTGGAACTAACTGATGAGGAAACAAGTACGCAGAGGAAAGTAAAATCCAGGGAAATCAGCAAGTGGGTGGGGGGAGGGAAAGGAAACCTACATAATCAACACTATTTGGGTGGTGGGCACAGTTAGAGCCATAAATCAAGCATTAAAAAATTGTTCCATATAAACAAAAATATCTGTCAATATTTTGAAATTAAAAAAATCGGTAAAAAGAGTTGAATCTTATGATCTAATCTTAGTTCTGTCACCAGTTGAAACACATTCTTTTTAATAAAGTATCTCGAGAATGGGAAAAAAAAGTATACAATGTACTCAATATCAATATAACCTCCAATATACAAACAACTACAAGCCCACAATGAAAGAAAAACCACAAGTATTGACTAACAAGGGGAGGGGGAGAGCAGGGAGAGGAGAAGAGAGGGGAATTGTGAGATCTCTCTCAATTGTGAGATTGTGCACAGTATGAAGGTGTTGAGGGCACCCGTTGGTGAAGGGCTCAATTGCAACTTCAGCTTTACTTCAGAATTGAAAGTAATGTTGTCTAAACATTTGTACTCTTATAGTAATCTGAAAAAAATAAAACAGCTAAAAGAAAGGAATGAAAAACTTCCTAACACAAAGAAATGATGAACACCTGAAGTGATGGATACTCCTATCACTGATGGGGTGAGGAAGAAATAAAATGTTGGTGATACAAATTTCAGTCCTTGTCTTCCCAGTGAATCACCCTCCATTTTTGTGCAAAGAGAGAGACACCTTTCACAAACTGAATTAGCCTTATTAAAGGGTGCTTGTCAGAGCTACCTCAGCATCTGTTTCTTCAAATACTCAACTCAAAATAGTCAAGATGCAGAAGTGACATTTTTTAGAGTGGTAACTTTGGTCCCCAATAGTAACATTTTGAATGTTGTGTTCTGAGCCCTATCCTGTTATTTGTGCAATTTATTCTCATTAACTCAGTAAAGAGAATGAGTAAAGGACAATGGTACCTGGGAATTTACAGCCAAGGAACAGGGTAGGGGTCAATGGATGAAAAGTTATTAAGAGCAAGTCTCAGATGTAAGGTGGATTCTGGCTAAACTGACCTAGCAAAATTCTAGTTAAAGACAGGGCCTGGTGATCAAACATTATCGGGGGTAGAGCTGAGATGAGGACCCTGATCAGATATCATGGATGAAGGCAGGGTTCCTGTTAAACGGACCTAGCAGAGCTCTTGTATATTTACCTGAAATTACCAAAAGAATCAGATTCCAATTTTAAAGAGGCTTTTTGAAGCAAAAAGCTGGGAATGGCCATTCTGGAACATACCACTCCAGAGAAAAGGAGGTAGTGATTTTAGGTTCTAAAACTAAATTCTTACTTATGTAAGAAGGAGACAAAGAAATTTAACAGGGTTACAGCATTTACTAAACAAAACTGGTTTAAGAATTACAGCAAATTAATTAGCTGCAGTTTGTTTTCCTTGCTGGGAGGCTTGTTTTCTTTTCTTTTTGCTGCTTTCCATTTCATTTCCAATTTAAGAGTGTACTTCTCATTTCCTCTTCAGGCGCTGTGAGAGCCATGAAATCTTTGTGTGGGAAAGGTAAGAGGGAGGTTAAGCTTATAATGAAAGGAGGAAGAGGGAAGCGGTCTTCCTTGCTCTTTTCTCCATTCATAACATTTCATGAAACAATACAGGTAAAGAAAAGACTTAATTTAAATAAACAAAAGATTTCAGCTGCCAGTCACTGTAATTCACATTCCTTAAGGCTCAGAATAATTTAGACTTCTACCTGCATAGATGTCAAATTACTTATTTACACACTGCTAAATCTGAATTTTACAAGGAAACGTATAGATGGGCTTAGAGCGTTCACAAGCCTGACTAAAGTTTGGTCAAGCAAAGCAATTACTGTCAACATGCGAGGCCAAGCTTCTTGTTCCACCTGTGAATCGACCCTACCACATTGCCCTTACTCTTGTTTTGTCCTTATTGAACCCTCCTGGGTCTCTACTTCTTCCAAAATAACATCGCAAATCAATAGAATGGTATTAAATGCTTGCTTCTCCAGTACACGCGTGTGCATGTACGCGTGCACACACAGGCCAGCAGCTCCATGACACGACCCTGGTCAATCATATGCTTCTTTGTTTCCCAAGATCCTTCTTTTTTCCTTTGCCCAGATGATGGTGGACCTCCTGCCCATTTCCCACACATACATATGTTTCCCTCTGTCTCTGCTTACCTGGAGCTTTTACCCTTGAGGCCATCTCTAAGGCTCAGTATTCCAAATCTACATCAGATCAGAACAGAGTCTACATGATGCCCCTTCAGTAATGCTTGCTCGATTCTTTCTTCCAGAATTATGCTCCCATGAGACATTTTATTTTATATAACCCTCTAAAATACCCACCACTTACGATTTTTGATATATTGAGAAATTTGGCATTCTCTGTAATAGACTATAAACATTTTCTTTTTTTTTTTTTTTTTTGAGACAAAGTCTCACTATGTTGCCCAGGGTAGAGTACTGTGGTGTCACAGCTCACAGCAACCTGAAACTCTTGGGCTTAAGCAATTCTTTTGCCTCAGCCTCCCAATTAGCTGAGACTACAGGCCCCCGCCACAGCATCCAGCTATTTTTTATTGTTGTTGTTGCAGTTATCATTGTAGTTCTAGCAGACCTGGGTCAGGTTCAAACCCTCCAGCCTCAGTGTATATGGCTGGCACCCACAGAGCTGCAGGGACCACCAGATTATAACATTCTGAAAGCAGAAATCATTGCATTAATTTTCTCTCTTCCATAGGATAATACTAATTCAAATATTTAATGAATTGGAAAGGAACATATATGTTATTTATATCAATTCTTATAAGAATGATGTCTACCTCTGTAATTCATATAATGCTAATTCAATATATCTCACGTATTGTTTGGAAAGAAATAAAATAGAATAAAATTATGGAAACTACATGCATTTCTTAAGACCTTTTCATATTCTGTCTGGAGATACTGCAATCACTCTGACAGAGGAAGAAATTAGATTCACTAGAAGACTGATGAATGTACGAGAAGTTTAATTATGGCCCTCATGGTTTTACACTAAGATGATCACAGTAGAATTTTGACAGATTTCTCCAGATCCAGAGATACCCCAAAGTAAAATCCTGAGCATCTCACAGACAGGCTGCATGTTCTCAAATGACGCCGTGCACCTCCCCGCCCTCCTGAGTACATTGCCATGACTTTGCTACCTAAATCATCCAGCCACACTAAAGTCCTGGCCTTCATATCTCTTATAAGCCAGTTTGAATGTCATCACATTTATCACTCACTTCTTCCGTAAGTGAATTCTTTACTTTAGAAAATTGATAAAATATTTTCTCCATAAATATGCCACAAATTTCTGGCTCTACTCCACTTCTTACTTCACCCCAACCACCTGGAATGTCCTTGCCTTTTCTCTACTCTCATTAAAGTTGGACTCCCCATGGGAATTTCACTTAAATGGAGTAATCCGCAGAGAGTTTTCTCTACCTTGAGCTCCTACAGAGTTCATGTTCTGAGTTACTGATTGGTCAAATAGACTATGAGCACTATGCTGCAAATTAACCTTTTATATTTTTGGAGAAATGTTTTATAGGTGCAAATGAATTTTTAGAAATGATTGTTATACTTTCTAGACCCAATATTTTTAACATGGCTTTAATAGATAACTTTGTAAAATATATTTAGAGAAATGTAAATATGTGCTTTAAAACATCTAAAATGAGATTATTATAATGACTTATGCTATCTGTGGCTGATAGCTATAAAAATGATAAGATAAAGGCTCTGTGCTATAATAGTTTCTTGTCTAATTGTAAAACCAAATACTTCATTTGAAATCAAATAATTACTATCATGATAAATGTGTCTACAAGTGGCACTAAGAATAATTTAATGTTTCAAGTTTGGGAGAAGGAAATTCATGGGACACGCCTCAGTGGGTCTGTATGTAGAGTTTTTCTGATAGTTAAGAGGACAAAATCAAAACTGCCAAAGTATAAAGAAACAGGACAAAGACAATCAAAATAATACACAGATTTACATACTTCCCATGTTTAGTGAAGCCTGATACATAATAGGTATGCGCTAATCTATAAATGAACAAATAAAAAGTGGATTATAAGGGCTCACATAGAAACAAACTCATCAAATAATACGTTCCAAACTTATGTGATGTTTTAAATTGTTTATAACCCATCACGGCATTGTCAGCTATGTGTCCCCATTATATAAATTAGGAAACTGAAACCCAAAGAAATGACGAGGCCTGAGTACAGGTAAGATGAAGAGTCTCAGGTCATACTCAAATTTATCTACATCCTAGTCTTAAATCTTTACTACATCACTCTCCTTCTTAACTTGCCATGAGATTGTAAATGATGATGGCGTGTGACAGGAATTTCAAACAGTTGAGTCATGTTTTACCACATAAAGGACAAACCCCAGAGTTAAGAGCAGGTTGGAGAAAACACATTACGTAGAGCTGTGAATGATAAGTTAGAACCTAAATTTTATTTTATAGGCTGTGGCTCGCCGCTAAAGGATTGGAAGGAAACTTATATATGTTAATGCTGCTCTGCAAATCTATGAAAGGGACATTTGGGAAAGCTAAAGAGTCAGGGGCACATTAAAATTTAATAGCTTTAGTAAGAAAAAGTACGAGTCTAAAATATTGAGAGTTTTTAAGAAATGAGGGTCAGCAATGGGGAAGAGACATGAATAGAACCTTCTCTACAAAGACAGATGAATGGCTAACAAACATGAAAAATGCTCATCGTCCCTAATTATTAGAGAAATGCAAATCAAAACCACCCTGAGATATCATCTCACCCCCAGTGAGAATGACCCTCATCACAAAATCTCAAAACTGCAGATGCTGGCGCGGATGTGGAGAGAAAGGAACACTCTTACACTGCTGATGGGACTGTAAACTACTACAACCATTTTGGAAGGAACTGTGGAGAAACCTCAAAGAAGTCAAGCTAGATCTCCCATTTGTTCCTGCAATCCCATTACTGAGCATCTATCCAGAAGGAAAAAGATCCTTTTATCATAATGACACTTAGATTTACTCACACTTTCTTATGAAAGATAGAACACAACTATAGCTCAGGATGAAAGCAATTTAAAATAGAAAAAACTGAGAGGACATTGGTACCTCAATAAGAGGGATTGCAGTAAAATTTTAGAAACAGAAACTTCGATGCAATGGCCATAGTCTAGTGCAGATAGAATATTCTTTGCACTAATCTACATGTGAAAATAGAAGGTAAAACAGGAAGTTGTTTAAATTAGTATTAGTAAAATTAGTAATATTATAAGCATCAATCAGGTCTTAAGATGCCATCTACAAAATAAAAGTATATCAAATTCTGACTCAGTATCAGTGTTTTCTGAAGCAAAGCTGTGTCTTGCTGGCTCATCAATTACTAGCTTTTCCATTGGATAATAATGTTGCCTCTTCTATCAATGTATTATCTTATTACAATATTATTTCTGGCTGCTCAAAATCTAAACCCCCCTTTTTATGCATGGAGAATTCTTGTCTTAAACATCTCAGCTGGAGGGATAGTTCTCTTAAAGACTAAGGTGCAAGTGCGAGTTCCTTGGTTTCAGCCATGGACTTCCACTAAGGAGCTTGTAAAATGAAAAAAAGGTCATAGCAGAAACTCCTATCTGTAGTAGTGGCTATAGCACCAAATTGAAGTTTCCAGGCATAGCACTAGGGTTAATATTTGTTAATAGCATTAAACATCTATTGGCAGCTAGGTTGGCTATAGAAAGAACAGTGTATCTATAATTGTTGTAACAATTTTGTGTTAGAGTAACTTTGAATGTTGTTTCAGGGTGTCTCAAAGCCTGTTTCTTTTGAATCCTTATTTCTCTGAATGAGCTATTTCTCTTTCTGCTAAATTTGGTTTATTTTACTTGAATTTAAGAAACTTAACTAATCTGAATTTTAATAATAATAGGTGACTTTAGAGAAGTTTGAGTTTTATGGGAAACTTGAGCAGAAAGTACAGAACTCCTAACCAGCACTCCCAGTTTCAACTATCATTAATATATTCTGTTAGTGGGCACATTTGTTATACCTGATGTGCCACTCCTGATGTACTAATACTGTCTAAAGCTCATAGTTTACATCAGGGCTCACTCTTCATGTTATACATTCTATGGGTTTTGACAAATGTTAATGACCCTTATCCATTAACATCATGAGAATAGTTTTAGTATCTTGAAAGTACTGGCCTGAGTTCCATCCTGTCCCACACAATCCCAGACAACCCCATAAACTCTTCCACAGTTTTTTCTTTTTTGGAATGTCATTTAGCTGGACTCATATAGTATGTAACCTTCAGACTGACTTATTCACTTAGCAATATTTATTTAAGGTTCCCCTATATTTTTTGTGGCTTGATAGCTTATTCTTGTATAGTGATGAATATCAAAGATTAGGTGGCTGTAAGATGTTAGTTTCATTTCCTGGTTTTCTATTTGATTCCAAATGTCTATGTCTCTATTTTGGTGCCAGTACCATGCTGTTTTGAACACTATAGCCTTGTAGTACAGCTTGAAGTCTGGTATGCTGATGCCCCCAGCTTTGTTTTTATTACTAAGAACTGCCTTAGCTATACTGATTTTTTTCTGATTCCATACAAAATGAAAATTTATTTTTTCCAAATACATTGTTGGTATTTTAATAGGGACGGCACTGAATCTGTAGATTATTTAGGGAAGTATAGACATTTTTACAATGTTGATTCTTCCCAGCCATGAGCGTGGTATGTTCTTCCATTTGTTAATATCCTCTGCTGTTTCTTTTCTTAGGGTTTCATAATTTTCTTTATAGAGGTCCTTCACCTCTTTTGTTAGGTATGTTCTTAGGTATTTCATTTTCTTTGAAGCAATGTGAAGGGGGTTGTGACCTTAATTAGCCTCTCATCTTGGCTGTTATTGGTGTATACGAAGGCTACAGAATTGTGGATATTGATTTTATATCCTGAGACATTACTGTATTTTTTGATGACTTCCAGGAGTCTTGTTGTTGAGTCTTTGGGGTTCTCTAAGATCACATCATCGGCAAAGAGAGAGAATTTGACCTCATCTGTTTGTATGCCCTTTATTTCCTTCTCTTGCCTGAATGTATTGGCTAGAACTTCCAGCACTATGTGGAATACTAGTGGTGATAGAGGACAACCTTGTCTTGTTCCAGTTTTCAATGGAAAAGCTTTCAATTTTACTCTATTCTGTAAAATATTAGCTGTGGGTTTGTCGTAGATAGCTTTGATCAGTTTCAGAAATGTGCCACCTATGCCTATACTCTTCAATGTTCTAATGAGAAAAGGATGCTGGATTTTATCAAATGCTTCAAAAATATTCCATTGTATGGATGAATTTTAGCTTGCTAAGCTATTGATTATTGAGAGACATGTGGTTACTTTCAAGCTTTGGTAATTCTAAGTAAAACCTACTATAAACATTTATGTGCATATTTTTGAGTGTTCATAAACACATTTCAACCAATTTGAGTAAATATTAAGGAGCAAAATAGATGGATCTCATCTATTTTTATTAAAGGTAATAAACTAGTAACTTTCTATGAGCCAAAAATAAGAAAACACAGTTAGTTATTATTCTCGGTAATTGTATTTTACACCATCTCCAAGAAAACTAAATTAGTGAACACTGAACCATCGCTCCTATGGAAAATGCAAAATTAGGTTCTTCTGGTCATATTGTTTTTCAACTGCTTCGTATACAATCTTGTTTTGTGTGTGTTTCTGTATAAAGGCACCTTATTTGACATATGCTGTTGATTTCTTAATATTAAACTCATAGCCAATAGCACTAATAGTCATGTGTGACAAAGCTTTGAAAACATGTAATTTCTCCCTTGGGTAAATCAGAGTCTACTTGTGCTTAGGTAGTAGGTAAGTCCTTCAGCATTATGTTTGAGGGCCATTTTAAACCATGAAATCACAAACCAAAAGGAAAAAAAAAAGCTAGAAGTATGGCCACAAAAAAACACTGGCTTGCAGTATAAGAACTAATACCAGAAGAGTGTCATCATGAGTCACTCCAGCCCACATTTTGTGCTGGGGACCGTGTTCCCAGAGTGAACTAGGGTTGATATTTGTTATTACATGTCTATAAATGACTACTAACCTTTCCAAGTATTGATTTTGGGATTAAGAATAAATTTTAAAAAGTTGGCAATTTCACCAATTCAGAATCTATGAATAATGAAAATAAATTATATGAACTGCTGGAAAAGTTCCCGGGCTTATAACACGTATTATTCATCACACACATCCTATGAGACCTTTCACCAGCAAAGTTTTACCTATTTATTGTGATATCTCCAAGGAGAGGGCTGCGATATTTCTTATTAATTTGGGAAGACTGCACATTGTATAGCTTCATCAGTATGAGGATTAACTGTGATTTTTTTTTAAAGATTTATAGCCAATAGTTTGGTAATTATATATTACCAATGACTTTGTGATGGTAAAATTCATGAAAGTAAAATTAATTTCGTAAAATTGTATGACTTTTATTACTGGAGTTGTGAATATAATAAATCATTATAATTGAATATGTGGTTAGTCAAAGGGTAACAAAGGGCTTGCCATATTGTACAAAACTTAAAAGTTATATTATATCTGGTCATACAGATTTGGTTCATAGGTTACCATTATTTTCTGTATCACATTTTCCAATGAAATTATATAACTGAGTTTTTTCACAGAATTTTCAAATTTCCCTTGAGTTTATCAAATATTAAAATATTTAGTGAAGTCAGAATGGTGAAAGCTATCCATATGGTTTTCTAAGTGTTATTATGCATATATATTTACATATACCTACATTTATTTTCCTTAATTGAATTATATATTGGAATTCCCCTAACATATTAGATAATAAAATTATATTTCAAATGTACTAATTAGCTTCCTAAAAGTCACATAGTTAAATTGAAATCAGTCTTTTACCCTGTTCTTCTACTTTCCTAGATGTTGCAAGGCAAATTCAGTACCAGGTAGTATTTAGCCCCTTCCAACAGTACTGAGGTGGGAGTCTCACCTGCCACGTGGATTTCATGGTCCACAGCCATGTTTGGCAGTCTAGTAGGACACTGTAGGATCAGACCTTCACAAATATGTCATTTGGGGGATCAGCACGACACGGTAAATCTGCACTATGCTCTCAGAACCTGAAGTTTGTATTCTGAATTTCGAAACTTCAGAATCTCAAAGTCAACAAAGATTGACTATAGAGTGAAAAGATGAATAAATGTGAATATTAAACATTTCTAAGGAATTATATCACACTATATATATATATAGAATTCAAATATGCAAAACTTGTGACATAATCTAATATTCATATTTTAACTGATTTAAACTATATGCATTTTCAATGAGTTTTGCAAACATTTTAGAAAATGTTTTCTAGATATTTTAATACTTTCTAGGCAAAGTAAAATATGAAATTTAAATGGAAACCCAAGGAATAGTAATTCCAATTTTAGACTTACTACTTTATATTTAAATTAAGCATATAAAAATGCTCAAGATATTCTTCCAATGTCTCTATTTACATCCTCTAGGCACAGTTTTACTTCTAATTTTTTCCATTATCTATGGCCAACATACATATATTTGTGACTATGAAGCTGATTTTATTGTTTTGAAGACTGTTTTATTAATAAATATCATTCACATTCATTTGCAATACCAGGTACATTAATGATTTAATTTCAATGAAAAACCATTTAGATGAAACACCTCAATGAATATTTACGTACATTAACATCAAATTGTATTTGCATTTGTCGTTCTTTCAAAAACATAAGCGAGGTGGTATTTAGTAACCCTCTGTACATAAAGATTGGTTTTCAAAGTTTCGGTAAGCACTGTACTCTTTCTGTAAGGATGCCAATTTTATAAGCCATAAAGTTTTATAAGAGTTTTGCTTATTAATAAATTTAATGGCTTTAGGGACCAAATATGCCTAAATAAGAATAAAAAATATGTCTCTGTGTAAAGGAATATTTATCATTTGCAGAGATAGATATACTGAAAAAAAATTTTTTTTTAATTTTCAAAGCACTTTAGAAAGTGCTAAAGAAATAGAAAAGCTTGCCTATTTCATTGTTAGAAAAGATTAAACTAACTTGAGGAAAGGATACTTTAAACTTTTATAATTAACATCCATTTTTAATTAGTATCACTGTTGCTGTTAGGAAAAATGAAGACCTAAAGAGAGTTCAAAAAGGGATGAACTATCCCAGTGTAATTACCACAACTCCCAGCAGGGTCTTCTCTCATCTGATTAACACCACAGCAGGGTAGCCGATCTAGCACACAGCTAACTGCCACAATCACGAGAAAAAATAGCAAGGGCAAGAAGACGCAAAAAAGAATTTCCCTAACATTTAAAATAAAGAATCCAACCAGGATTATGTTGGTACAAGAAAACTCATAATTCTGAACATTTCTGGGAAATCCAATTAGTGACTCAAATAATTTTAAACATATTAAAAGATCTAAAGGTGATTGTTTCAATAAAATGAAACATACTATGCAAATATTATTTATTCCATTTCAAGTTAAAAAATATTTTAACTACTAGCTGACTATTCCGTCATGGTTTACATCCTCCTTTAATGAAGTTACAGATTGAAATTATTTCTTCAATAATTGCTAATGATGGATGTTACAAACTGCTTTGGAGAGAATTTTTGTTTTTCTACTGATGCATATGTATAAGATTTTACAGGTATGTAAACATACAGTAAGAGGAATATAAGTGGCATTTTCAGCAGTTACAGCCACAGTGCAGTCAATGTTATGAACCAGGTTAGTCTAATTACTTGAAACTCTGTGCCAGAAGACTGTTTGCTGAATTATTGTAAACTTTTTTGTGGAATTTTCTTTGGTAAAATCCACCTGTTTTGAGCATTTTATGGCTGATTAACCATGTAGCATTTCTTTAATTTCAAAGGTGATAATTTCAACGATGTTTTCCAGGAGTTTCATTCAAAATACATATTGGCAGGTGTGAAAGGAGTGTTCAGTAAGAACAAAGGCTCGAGAAAACATAATGAACATTGCCCGATCGCCCATACTGGGTACATTGGCTGAGTTTTCGAAACTCTAGTTTCATTTTTCAGTACTGATGCTTATGGAGGTAAAGTCATGTATTATGCAACTGACATATATTTTATGGTACTCCCAAATCAAAAGCAGAAAATGAAGTAGGATAGCCTGTAATATATAGAAATTTATTGACATTTTGGGAGTCTCTACCTCCATAAACTCCGAGGAGAATGTGACTCAAACTGGTCTATCAGTTTGCTAAAGTTCCTGTAACAAAGTACCACAAAGTGTGTGGCTTAAAACAGCAGAAATTTATTCTCTCACTGTTACGAAAGCAGGAAGTCCAAAAGGAAGGTGTCAGGTGAGCACGGCTTCCTGTGAAGTTAGGGGACAATGCGGTGTATGATTCCTCCTGCTTTCTGGCTGGACAATCCCTGACATTCCTTGGTTTGCAGGTGCATCACACCATCTGTCTTTGAGTGATATTCTCCTTGTGTGTCTTTCTCTCTCTCTGTCTTTTCTCCTCTTCTTATAAGTACACCAATCATTTTGGACTAAAAGCCTACCCTGATTCAGAACAACTTCGTTTAAACTTAACTATTCCTTCTGCAATTACCCTGGTATCACAGAACATCACGTGCTGAGGTTCTGAGTTCACTTTATCATTTGGGGACACAAGTAAAACCCACTAAACTGGCCTGCCAATACACCTTTGCAACATTTATAGGTTTTAACCTTCAAAGAGCATCTTCAGAGAGTCAACACATTAACATGTGGAATTTCTAATTCAAATCAAATCATGATTTAAGACAATCATTTAGCAAATTTTAACAATGACCTGGAATCACATGCTGGATGACACGGGGTATGAGTTATTCTTGGAAATACTTTCTCCTTTTACGCACTTAAAGATGTCTTCCCAGGTCCCCAACCTTTCCATGCCCACTTAGCCATTTTTGAATATTCCCGCTACATAGCAACATGGCTAACTTTTTGACAATGCTTGTCGGAATACAAAATTCATAGGACATAATGCTTTCCTGATTATAAATCAATTAAAAGGAGATATTTCCTAAAAGAGAAACCAGATGTAATGTTAGATGAGATGATGGTGAAAAAATAATGTTATACAGAGTCAGTACACAGGACGGTTACTTAGAAATGACATTATTATCAAGGAGGTAAATTATAGCGATGTATATGTATCTATGTATACCTATCATCTATTATACAGAGATGCTCAAGGTAGAAAGAGATAGAATTATAGAGAGTTATAAGGACAGATTTTTATAATATAAACACTAAAACTATTATTCTGTGGAAAAATGATAAAGGTTAGAAAAAGTGCAGACGTTCTTGAGGGTGCTGAGTCAAAATAAATAAAAATAGAAAAACATAGAAATAAGAACCATTAAAGGGATTTAAAAAAGCTAAAATATGATAAGAAAATAAAATTGAGGACAGGTGGAGCAAACTATTTTTTTAAGATCAGGCGATTTTGGTTATAAGTATGTTAAATTTTACCTAATTACTTTCTAAGAAAGACTAGATGCCATACTTATTCCAAGCTACGTGACTAAGCTTGGTGATTACACAGCACACATCAACTGCAATCAGCCATCAAAACTTTAATGAGAATTCTCGCTCAGAAAACAAGTAGATTTTCAGAGGCTGATGCAAATTGAAATGGAAGAGCAAACTACACAAAGCAATCATCTTAGAAATGAAGAATTTTGCAAAACATCAACCGGTGCAAATCATGCATGATGATATGGAGTCACATTGAAATAATAAATTATCTTCCACCAAGGAAAAATAATGATTTTTGTAATAGTGAATGTTCTGCATATTTTGTTTTTGAAACACATTGTCACTGACACATTTTCTTAATTATGTACAGAGATCCTTTCAATAAAATAGAGGTTGTCAGCCATGGCTGTATACTTGGAGACCTTTTAAAATAGAAATCCTGGGCTTCGCTCATAGGTATTCTGATATACCAGGCCAGAGTTTATCAATTTTAGAGTTTTGTATAATTTTATGACTTGTTATTTTTATATATTACTCATGAAATTATATTTTGCTTCATATTTTTACTATGATTTCTGCACCAAGCAGAATAGGTTAGACTGTGCTGCCGTAATAAGAAAAACATAAAAAAAAAAATCAGTGGTATGTCAAAACAATGTTTATTTCTCACCCTTTCAAATTTCAAGGTAAGTCCAAGTAAATCTTCAGTCAATCTTCAATCATGTGTAATCCATGTGAGGGCTTTGGATTCCAAGAAGCCTTAATCTGTGTCTTCTTCTACTTTAGGATGGGGTTTTGGGCTCGCTTGAGCAACAAAAGAAATTACGGAAAACTACAATTTTTTTTTTGAAGTCCTAAAATCAATTTGTTTGTTTGTTTATTCATGTATTTATTTTCTCTCTCTCTGTTTTTTTTATTGTTGGGGATTCATTGAGGGTACAAAGAACCAGGTTACACTGATTGCATTTGTTAGGTAAAGTTCCTCTTATAATTGTGTCCCACACCCAAAAGGTGTGTAATACACCATCACTGTAACCTCCATCTCCCATCCTTCTTCCCTTTCTCTAATCTCCCCCACCCCCACCCCCACCATGTTCTAGATCATCAACTGTCCTCATATGAGAACTGAGTATGTAGGAGTCTTGCTTCTCCATTCTTTTGATGCTTTACTAAGAAGAATGGGTTCCACTTCCATCCAGGTTAATACAAAGGATGTAAAGTCTCCATCTTTTATAATGGCTGGATAGTATTCCATGGTATACATATACCACAGCTTGTAAACTATAAGTATGTTAAGTAATTGTTTCCTAGAGTTTTGCAAAATATATACATACCAAGGACAGCATGCATGTATCATAGCTACTTACATTTCTAGAAAGTTTTGGATTGTAGTTTGAAATATTAGCTCTGGTCTAACATTTTGGTTTTATTCTTCAGAGAAAATAATAATACAGAAGTTCAAGTGCTCTGTCTTCCATCTCCATAACTTTGTGCCTGGGCTTTTTTACACTCTTTAAAATTTTAAATTCATTCTCTGGGTTAGTTTGTGTGTATCGATATGTGTGTTTTTTGCCTTGATTCAATGTGTTTTATTAAGGGTTCATTCAAATCTATTCTCTCAGGTGTGTTTCCATTTTTTTCTTCCTTTTATGTACGATTTTGTCTTTTTTATAATGTGTATTTTATGATGTCAATCAACTTTCTTTAATCATTGTCTATTTCTGTACTTAAGTTTTATATTTTTTGTTGAATATTGAGTAAAATTGTATTGAGTATTTCCTATGTCAGTTTTGGGGGGACATAGGGTTCTGTTTTCAATGTTATGCGAGTTTTCTCCAATTACACAGTTTGAGTATTATGGGAACTTTCTACTAGCAGAAAATCTGTATTTTGCAGTATCTTACTTTATATTTTATAGTAGTTTTGTGAGGTTGTCTATAATTTTCTAAGTGTACTTCGAGGCCTACTTTGTGAATTCCTCCTTCTGTTATTTCTGCTCTCTTCAGTATATTCTATTTTATGTTTGGGAAGAGAGAAGGGAAAATATGATGGTGTTTTTTTTCTTTCATCAAATGTGAGATACTTAGTTCAGTCAGATGCTTATTTGTCTGCTATCTTTTCCTTATTTCCTACACTGCATCATCTCGGTGCTAAATCACCTTTTCTGTATCACATTTATTTGTAGAAGTATCACTTTTCTGAGATTTCATTTATCAATATGCATGTTTTCAATATTTTAGTCCATAACCAAGTCTATGATATCTGTGAATTATTCATTCTTGATCTGTTTTCAATATGTTTATTCTTATTGTTTCACCATCTCTTTCTGAAAATGACATTGTTTATTTCCTCTAGTCCTGTTCTGGGTGTTTTTGGGTGCTGGAGTCTTTCATCCTCCCATTTCCATCTTTTTGTGCCCACACGGTTGGATCAGACATGGAATTGTGGTGGGCATTCAGTTGATATATTTTTCCTCATTTTCTCCTATTTAAAAATTATTTAGGGTATGGTGTTCTCTATCTTTGACTCATGGTGAAAATGTGGGTCATATTTGATATTTCATGTTGCCTTTGCAGATTTTATCATAACTTCAGGGAAATAAGGAATAGATTTCTACTCCTCTTTAAACTCAGTTGTCCGGTAACAGGAAAATTTCATTCAAATGGATGATTAAACTTGAATTAGAAGATTAATACATAAGCTCTAAGGTCCTACCTGGTTGCTAATGTATAGTACCAAATTTGGTCTTGAGTTTTTGCAACTAAAAATTGTCATAAATGACTTTTATGGTTCATCAGGAAAGACAATTCATTGTGTATCTCAGGAAGAAATGCAGCTTTTTCCAGTACTGAAACAATCTCTCAGTAAACTTATGTAGGTTATTTTAAATACCTAAGTGAAAATGAGCTCTAGAAAACTCTTTCTTTCTATTGTCTATGTCACAGAATTTATTCATAGGATGGAATTGATGTAAAATTTTAAAGTGTTCAACATAAAGTGTTAGCAACAATTAATTATTATCAGTTCTAAGAGTAATACAATTATAGGATTTTTCCATGTCCTACTTCTTTGTCTCATCAGCTTCAGGGCTGTTTAGAAAAACCAGTGGGTAGAATCCTAGATGTATTATGCAGTGGTAAGTTCTGGGTAGTGAAGATAAACCATGTTTTTGAGTGATAGCCTTATGCTCTTTAACGTTTACAATGGAGAATTGTTTTTTGACTTGGATAACTTATCTCATAGTGCTTAACTTCTTTACAACCATCTTGGACTCATGAGATATAGTTTGGGCTAAATACAAAAAAGAAAGAAGCATAAATATCAGGGTTTTGGTATTTATACCACCACAAAACAACTCAAAACACCCCCAAATACTAACATGAGACAATTCTCATAGAGATTAAACCACTTTCAGACAAGTTTTGTGCTTACTTTATACACAATAATCCTAAATATTAATAAAACAATGAGACCTTTAACCTTTATCCTCATTATGATTTATGGGCTTAAAACTAAAGCATAGCTCATACAAAACAATTGCTTGAGAGAACAAATCAGTAACATTGCAGCATTTTGGTTTTTAGTAGGAGAACAAAAACTCACCAAAATTTAAAATTATATACTCAAGAATATAACTGAGAATATTGTTTTCTATAATATTGCACCATTTTTAAATACATGCAAACAAACACAAATGGTCATTAAAACATATAACACGCATAATTGGTGAGACCACAGCTACAGTGCATTTTACAAGGGTACACGTTACATTTACTAAGCATAGGATATAAATGTCTTAACACAACAACTAAGAAAATGCGGTAAAGGCTATGTTAACCAGTTTGATGAAAGTATTTCAAATTGTATATAAAAACAGCACATTGTACCCCATGATTGCATTAACGGGCACAGCTATGATTTAATTAAGAAAAAAAAAAGAAAGGAAGAAAAACATACAATACACAGCACAGAGGTGAGTAAACAATCACTCATAAATTCAGAAACCAGAAAAATCTCAAAGGAGATAGGGTATAATTCACAAGCTTTGAAAATCTAGTCTCTCTCCCTCCTGGAGATCTAGTCATGATCAAAACTCTCCCCTCTAATTCACCTTCCCTAACCCCAACTTGAGAAGTCCCCTTTCCTGTTATCTTGTCTTCTTCTACAGCTGTTAACGTTATAGGAGTTGATTCCTGCATACATCATTCATGAGTAAAATCCTGGAACCCTCCATCTTCTATGGAGGCAGACAATGAAGACAGCCAACCATAGACCACCTACACTTGTGAGCCAAAAGAAAGTTTGAAGTTATCATTTAGGAAACAGCAAGAAAAATCCTAATATGGTTTTCTTTTAGCATCACTGAATAAGTGCTTCTGACCTGA
>CAUYRH010080572.1:0-13871 GCA_963574655.1 Perodicticus potto | reverse complement strand
CTCAGTAGAGTGCTGTGGCATCACACAGCTCACAGCAACCTCCAACTCCTGGGCTTAGGCGATTCTCTTGCCTCAGCCTGGCGAGTAGCTGGGACCACAGGCATCCGCCACAATACCTGGCTATTTTTTTGTTGCAGTTTGGCTGGGGCTGGATTTGAACCCGCCATCCTCGATATATGGGGCCGGTACCTTACTGACTGAGCCACAGGCGCCACCCCCAACTGAATCATTTTATAAAGATCCCCCAGCAATTTGTTTACACAGTGAAGTTTGAGAGCACTACTTTATGCCTACATATATTTTATAAATATTCTTCTGTAATAGTTGATACAAACTTTTTTTTTTTTTTTTGTAGAGACAGAGTCTCACTTTATCGCTCTGGGTAGAGTGCCGTAGCGTCACACAGCTCACAGCAACCTCCACCTCCTGGGCTTAGGCGATTCTCTTGCCTCAGCCTCCCAAGTAGCTGGGACTACAGGCGCCCGCCACAACGCCCGGCTATTTTTCTGTTTTGCAGTTTGGTGAGGCCAGGTTTAAACCCACCACCTTCCATATATAGGGCCAGCGCCCTACTTGATGAGCCACAGGCGCCGCCCCAAACATTTTTTTTTTTTTAAAAGCCTCTGGTAACTCTGATAGAAAGTTGGATTATGGTAAACTATCATGTAAATTCTCTTCAGCTATTTGAATTAAATGCCAAAGAAACTTGAAAGTAATTAATTCTACTAGCTGGATTGGTATATGGACGAAGACTCCAGGCAGCATTTCAAAGGAGAAATGATATTTCAATCACATCTTGGAAAATGAGTAAGATTTCACATGAGAGAAAAGCAGAAAAGCAGTGGACCTATATGGAACACACAGGACATTCCAGGAAAGGCAAGTTGCATGTGACTTGTGTGTAGGATGGAAAGTGTAGGAGACGGCCAGCAATATTCAGATTAGGGCCAGATTTGGTGAATGCCAGCATAGAAAATTTTTGAATACTTACATATTTCAGATTCCAGCCTCCAAAATCAAAACTCTACCTGGGTATAACTTGAAGGCTACTACAAAAGTCTTCATCTTTTCCATATTTGCCTGTGGCACTTTGAGAAGCCATAGATCCAGTGAAACTTATCTTCTGTTATCTGTTTTTGTTTTTTTTTTTTTCTGAGACAGAGCCTCAAGCTGTCACCCTGGGTAGAGTGCTGTGGCATCATAGCTCACAGCAACCTCCAACTCCTGGGCTCAAGTGAGTCTCCTGCCTCCGCCTCCCAAGTAGCTGGGACTACAAGCGCCCACCACAACGCGGCCTCTTTTTTTTTTTTTTTTTTTGGTTGCAGACGTCATTGTTGTTTGGCAGGCCCGGGCTGGATTTGAACCCGCCAGCTCAGGCATATGTGGCTGGCGCCTTAGCCCGCTGAGCCACAGGTGCCGAGCCCTGTTATCTGTTTAGTCATTTGTTCAGTTGAATTTAGCATTTTCTTATTGAATTCAAACTATATGTATCTGTGCTAAATTCTATGACTCTGGATACAGGAACATATAATATAGCATAGCATGACAAGTACTAAAAGAAAAGTAAGTAGTATTGGGAGCCCAGGAAGGGCATTTAGGACAATTTGAAAATTAAGAAGGCGTCCTCAAAGAATTAATACCTTCCTTGAGCTTCTGAAGGGAAATTAATTTTCCAAGTAAAGGAGGAGGAACAGGCTTTCCATGCAGAGGTAATTGGAATAGCATTATTGCCTCTCTTATTTCCATGGTCCCTATATACATTGTTGTGTTTATTTGGGGAGAAAAATGAGAGAAAAGTGGAGAAGGGGGAAAGGTATGGCACTACTCACTCATCTGCCAATAACTATTCACATTTTAGGGGAGGTAAATGGATCCTCAAGTAGAGTCCATCTTAACACCTTGCTCACCTGTGGTGAATATAAAAACTACTGAGAAGCCCTCTTAATTAATTATACTTGTACCTGACTGTTTTAATATCATTCACCTCAGGTTTACTATTTGTCTGTTCTCTGTCATTTCTTCTGTTATATAATCTCTCTACACCTTCCCTGAGGCAAAGCAAACAGGATGTTGGTTTTATACTTGTTTTTGTTTGTTTGTTTGTATGTATTTTTGTATAGAGAAGGGGTCCTTCTCTGTCATCCAGGCTGGCATGCAGTGGCATAATAATAGTTCACTGCAGCCTGAAACTCCTGGGCTCAAACAATCCTCCTGTTTTAGCCTCCCAAGTAGTTAGGTGGTGACTCTGGGCACAGGCCACATGCCCTGTATTTCTTTTCCTTTTCTAGCTTATATATCCCATTATTCCAAGTTTTGCTTTCCATGATTGAACTCCGTTATAATAAATTTTATTTATTTACTTATTTATGTATTTATGTATGTATGTAGAGACAGAGTCTCACTCTGTTGCCCAGGGTAGGGTGAACGTCTAGCTCCACAGAACCTCAAACTGGGTTCAGGTGGTTTTCTTGCCTCAGCCTCCCAAGTAACTGGGACTACAGGCATCTGACACAATGCTCAGCTAATTTTTCTTTTTCTTTTCTTTTCTTTTTTTTTTTTTTTTTTTTTGAGACAGGGTCTTACTATCTCGCCTTCGGTAGAGTGCCGTGGAATCACCCTACCTCACAGCAACCTCAAATTCTGGGTTCAGGCTCGGCGCCTGTGGCTCAACGGGCTAGGGTGCCGGCCATGTACACCTGAGCTGGCGGGTTCAAGTCCAGCCCGGGCCCGCTGAGCGACAATGGCGGCTGCAACCAAAAAATGGCCGGGCGTTGTGGCGGGCGCCTGTAGTCCCAGCTACTTGGGAGGCGGAGGCAGGAGACTGGTTTGAGCCCAGGAGTTGGAGGTTGCTGTGAGCTGTGATTCCACGGCACTCTGTCCAGGGTGACAACTTGAGGCTCTGTCTCAAAAAAAAAAAAAAAAAAAATTCTGGGTTCAGGTTATCTTCCTGCCTCAGCCTCCCAAGTATCTGGGACTACAGGTGCCTGCCACCACACCCAGCTATTTTTGTTGTTGTTGTTGTCATTGTTTAGCAAGCTGGGCTGAGTTTGAGCCAGCCCTGGTGCACGTGGCTGGTGCCCTAACCACTGATCTATGGGCGTCAAACCTAATTTTTCTATTTTTAGCAGAGATGAGTCTCCCTATTGCTCAGACTGGTCGCTAACTCCTGAACTCAAGCGATCCACCCTCCTTGGCCTCCCAGAGTGCTAGGATTACAGGCATGAGCCACTGTACACACCTAGTAAATTGGCTTTAGATAAGAACTCTTCCAGTTGCACTTAGAAATCTTTAAAAGTATTAAAAAGGCATTTTTTCCAAATTCAAGAAATTAATAGTATAAAATTATGACATTTCTTACTACCCACACCTTAAAATTCTTTATTTCAATTCATAAGAACAACTTAAATCACCTGTTAGGTGACTTAGTTGATGAATTATTCATATTTCATTTACTCTTTTTTTTTTTTTTTCCCCTGCGACAGAGTTCTCAATATGTTACCCTGGGTAGAGTGCTGTGGCATCACAGCTCACAGCAACCTTAAACTGTTGGGTTCAAATGATACTCTTGCCTCCGCTTCCCAAGTAGCTGGGACCACAGGCGCCTGACACAAGCCCAGCTATTTTTTCTGTTGTTGCAGTTGTCATTGTTGTTTAGCTGGCCTGGGCCAGGCTTAAACCTGCCAGTCGCAGTGTATGTGGCTGGTGCAATAACCACTGAGCTATGGGCACCCAGTATTCATTTACTCTTTTTTTTTTTTTTCCGTAGAGACAGAATCTCACTCTATGGCCCTCAGTAGAGTGCCGTGGCGTCACACAGCTCACAGTAACGTCCAGCTCTTGGGCTTAGGCGATTCTCTTGCCTCAGCCTCCCAAATAGCTGGGACTATAGGCGCCCGCCATAACACCCGGCTATTTTTTTGTTTTTGCAGTTCGGCCAGGGCTGGGTTTGAACCCTCCACCCTCGGTATAGGGAGCTGGCGCCCTACTCGCTGAGTCACATGCGCCACCCCTCTTTTTTTTTTTTTTTTTTTTTCTGAGGCAGAGTCTCACTTTGTCCCCCTGGGTAGCATGCCATGGTGTCATGGCTCACAGCAATCTCAAACTCTTGGGGTCAAGTAGTCCTCTTGCCTCAGCCTCCCAAGTCGCTGGGACTACAGAAGGCCACCACAATGGCCAGCTGTTTTTAGAGATGGGGGTCTCACCCTAGCTCAGGCTGTTCTTGAACTCCTGAGTTCTCAGCCTCCCAGAGTGCTAGGATTACAGGCATGAGCCACCGCGCCTGGCCGTCATTTACTCTTATTTAATTGCACTGTCTAAAGTTTATTTAGAAGGTAGAGCCAAGTCTATTAGTCACTCTTTACTTAGAGGCTAATGTATAGAACACTAGCCCCATGTACTCTAAGTTAGAGTCAGACTATCTTCAAAGAAAGTGCCTTAGATTCTTTGATGCTATGTCACCAGGCAAAACTTTCTAGCCACTGTTTTTTGTTTTTTTGGGGTTTTTTGGTAGAGAGAGTCTCACTTTATCACCCTTGGTAGAGTGCCATGGCATCACACAGCTCACAGCAACCTCCAACTCCTGGGCTTAGGCGATTGTCTTGCCTCAGCCTTCCGAGTGGCTGGGACTACAAGCGCCTGACACAATGCCCGGCTATTTTTTGTTGGAGTTTGGCTAAGGCCGGGTTTGAACCCGCCACCCTTGGTATACGGGGCCCGCGCCCTACCCACCCACTGAGCCACAGGCGCCGCCCTCTAGCCACTATTTTTGCCATCCTCTCCATCTTAAACAGAAAAGACAAGATTACTTTATAAGCCACCAGAAGGGAGGGAGATTAGCTGGAATTATCCTGTTATCTATTTATCTTCTGATTGAAAAGACAAAACAGATGTGCAAGTAAACTTAAATGGGTCCAGTGGAAGTCAGTCTTTATTTCTTTATTTGTTTTTTGGTGATTCCCTGGACCCTAGCTTGGGGAAGTCAGTCTTTCAATAGCAGGTGGGTAGGGCCACAGGTCTCTGCTGCTCAGGCAGAAATAGAAGTGGCAGTGGCCAGGCAACCAAGCTTTGCAAAGGCTCTCAGAATACAGCAGCCCAGGGACACCAGGCAGGCACCCTGCCCACCATACCTAAGAAGGTCAGCTCTGCCAGAGGTGAAATGGTGGAAGAGCTCAAGAGGAAGGAGATCAGCACAGTTGTCAGCTCAGTGTGCTCCTGCAAAAGTGGAAACAAAGCCAAAAAAGATAGCAGCAAAGGATAAATCTTCAGACAAAAACGTGCAACCAAGAAGAAAACAGACTGTAGTAGCTAACCAGGAAACCAAAGATTTACCTATAGCAGAGGCGGGTGGCTTACACCTGTAATTCTTGTCTGAGAGGATGAGGTGGGTGGATTGCCTGAGCCTGGGAGTTCCGGACCATCCAGAGCAAGAGCAAAACCCCATCTCTACTAAAGAAACAGAAAAACTAGGTGTTATGGCAGGCTCCTGGAGTCCCAGCTACTTGGGAGACTGAGACAAGAAGATCTCTTGAGCCCCAGAGTTTGAGGTAGCTGTGAGCTATGACATCCCAACACTCTTACCCAGGGTGACAGAGTGAGACTCTTGTCTCAAAAAACAAAAAGCAAGAATTCCACTTCATCCCATTTTTTAAGTGTAAATACTTTTTTTTTTTTTTTTTTGAGACAGAACCTCAAGCTGTCACCCTGGATAGAGTGCTGTGGCATCACAGCTCACAGCAACCTCCAATTCCTGGGCTCAAGTGAGTCTCTTGCCTCCACCTCCCAAGTAGCTGGGACTACAGGTGCCCACCACAATGCCCAGCTAATTTTTGTTTCTCTTTTTTTTTCCTGTAGAGACAGAGTCTCACTTTATCGCCCTTGGTAGAGTGCCGTGGTGTCACACAGCTCACAGAAACCTCTAGTTCCTGGACTTAGATTATTCTCTTGCCTCAGCCTCCCAAATAGCTGGGACTACAGGTGTCTACCACAATGCCCTGCTATTTTTTGTTGCAGTTCAGCCAGGGCTGGGTTTGAACCTGCCACCCTTGGTATATGGGGCCGGCGCCCTACTCACTGAGCCACAGGCGCTGCCCACCCAGCTATTTTTTCATTGCAGTTGTTGTTGTTGTTTAGTTGACCCAGGCTGGGTTCGAACCTGCCACCTCAGTGTATGTGGCTGGCGTCCTACTCACTGAGCTATAGGCGCCGCCCCAAGTAAATACATTTTTTAAGAGGTGAAGTCATTTGCTGGTTGGTTTTGTTTGTTTGTTTGTGTGTTTATTTGTGTGTGTGTGTGTATAACCAGAAAATAGTGTAGGATGTGGAATTATGGGAGATTTTGACTGTCTTGAGGTCAGCTTAACATTTTATAGATGGGGGGTTAGTTTTAATATCTTGTAATGCAAAGCATACTAAATGGCAATATGGAGTCCCAGTCTTGCATTTAATGGCCTTTAAAATTTCTTCTAGTCTCTTGTTTTTAGTAGAATTGTTTCCTAATGAAAACCACTGCCTTGATCATGGCTCTCCCTGTCAGAATTGTATATACTGTATGACATCTTTGGTTGTGGTAGTCCTGTCTTTTTTTCTAATAACTTTGGTAATATGTTGTGAAAGACTGAAAATTCGAGTATGTAGTATATATGGTAATAAACTGTGAATTGGTGGGACTTGTGTAACAGCTTAGCAACATTTAAAAGTATTGGTACTAGACATCCTCTTATGGAAAATTGCCTCGAAATTTTAAGCTGGAAAGTCACTGGAATAATTGTTTAAAAAAAGAATTACAGGCTCGGCGCCGGTGGCTCAACGGGCTAAGGCGCCAGCCACGTACACCTGAGCTGGCGGGTTCGAATCCAGCCCGGGCCTGCCAAACAACAATGATGATTGCAACCAAAAAAAAATGGCCAGGGGTTGTGGCGGGTGCCTATAGTCCCAGCTACTTGGGAGGTGGAGGCGGGAGACTTGCTTGAGCCCAGGAGTTGGAGGTTGCTGTGAGCTGTGATGCCACGGCACTCTATCCAGGGTGACAGCTTGAGGCTGTGTCTCAAAAAAAAAAAAGATAACAGAGTGGCCAGGTATGGTGGCTCACCCCTATAATCCTAGCACTCTGGGAGGCTGAGGCGGGAAGATACCTTGAGCTCAAGAGTTCGAGACCAGCCTGAGCAAAGCAAGACCCTATCTACTGAAAATAGAAAAATTAGCTGGCCAGTAATCCCAGCTACTTGAAGGCTGAGCCAGGAGAATAGCTTGAATCCAATTTTTTTTTTTTTTTTTTGTAGAGACAGAGTCTCACTTTATCACCCTCGGTAGAGTGCCGTGGCCTCACACAGCTCACAGCAACCTCCAACTCCTGGGCTTAGGCGATTCTCTTGCCTCAGCCTCCTGAGTAGCTGGGACTATAGGCGCCCACCGCAACGTCCGGCTATTTTTCTGTTTTGCAGTTCAGCTGAGGCCGGGTTTGAACCAGCCACCTTTGGTATATGGGGCTGGCGCCCTACTCTCTGAGGCACAGGCATCGCCCAGCTTGAATCCAATTTAAGGTTGCTGGAAGGTAGGCTGAGGCCAGGGCACTCTAGCCCAGGTGACAGCAAGACTCTGGCTCAAAAATAAAGAAAAGTTAACAAAATGATGTTTTGCTTATGATTTTTTTTCTCCCTTTGATTCCTTAGTTACAGAAGAATTGCCTCCTTTCGCTTTGCAGTGACCGGATCCTCCAAGATGTTCCGTTTAACAGGCAAGTGATAGCCCTAGAACTTAAAATGGAGCAAAACAGAATTTTCGAAATCTGTCTTAGGCCATTTCTTATAATTTAGCTTTAGGATATGGCTGGTGTAAGATATATGAGTAGGTTGGATTGTGGGTTGCTTATAGAACACTCTACTTTCTCTAATTTAGTGCTTTGACATATATGGAAGCATTGGCCCCTGTTTTCATAATCCTTTGCTTAAGAACTTATATGGTTTATAATTTTTAGAATATCCATACAGTATTTTCAGCTATAAGCATTCTTATCCCCATTCAAAAGGTGAAGAAACCAGGGTATATAACGACTCATTTTCTTGGCTGTGATTTTGTGACTAAATAACTGCAATGTTGAAAGACTCTGGTCTTCTAGGTAACCAGAACTACAACTGTAACATACCCCTTATCATTACTTTTTATTCATTTTTTTTTTTTTTTGAGACAGAGTCTCAAGCTGTCACCCTGGGTAGAGTGCCGTGGTGTCACAGCTTACAGCAACCTCAAATCTTGGGCTTAAGCGATTCTGTTGCCTCAGCCTCCCAAGTAGCTGGGACCACAGGTGCCCACCACAATACCCACCTATTTTTTTGTTTTTGTTACAGTTGTCATTGTTGTTTTAGCTGGCCCAGACTGGGTTTGAACTTGTCAGCCTCGGTGTATGTGGCTGGCGCCCTACCCATTGAGCTACAGGAGCCGCCCTATTATCATTATTTAATATTGAATTAATAGAGGAAACTTTCTGAGCAGAAGTTAAGGGAGGGCATGCACCTGGATTTCAGTAAGTACAAAAGGGATCCTTGTTTTCTAAAATGTGGTAATTTGGGAGTTAAAGGTGATTTTTTTTTTCATTTTACTATTTTAAAATATAATTTTTAGGCTGGGTGCCCATAGCTCAGTGAGTAAAAAATATAAATTAATATAAAAAAATTTTTAAATAATGGCATTTTGAAAAAGAAATTTATACTTCATAATTTAATGAAAAGTCTCTTTCTCAGGCAGCAATTTATGTATTTTTTTTTTTTTTCTGCTGTTTTTGGCTGGGGCTGGGTTTGAACCCGCCACCTCCAGCATATGGGGTCAGCACCCTACTCCTTTGAGCCAGAGGCGCCGCCCTATGTATTTTGTTTTTGGAGATAGAGTTTCACTGTGTTGTCCTTGGTAGCATGCCATGGCGTCACAGCTCACAGCAACCTCAAACTCTTGGGCTTAAGTGATTCTCTTGCCTCAGCCTCCCAAGTAGCTGGCATGCCTGCCACAACACCCGGCTATTCTGTTGCAGTTGTCATTGTTGTTTAGCTGGCCTGGATGGGGCTCCAACTCGCCAGCCTTAGTGTATGTGGTATGTGGCCGGTGCCATAACCACTATGCTACGGGCACCGAGCCTCAGGCAGCAATTTTACTGTGATTTACTTTTTTCTCATTTAAAATATGGAACATTTTATGAATTTATGTATTATCCTTTCACAAGGGGAATGCTAATCTCTGTGTTGTTCAAAATAGTTTTTTTTTGAGACAGGAGTCTCACTATGTCGCCCTTGGTAGAGTGCCTGTGGCATCATATCTCACAGCAACCTCAAACTCTTGGGCTTACGCGATTCTCTTGCCTCAGCCTCCCAAGAACGTGGGACTATAGGCGCCTGCTATAATGCTTGGCTATTTTTTGGTTGTAGTTGTCATTGTTGTTTAGCAGGCCCAGACTGGGTTTCAACTCACCAGCCCTGTTGTATGTGGCTGGCACCATAAACACTGAGCTACGGGCACCAAGCCAATGTGTTGTTCCAATTTTAGCATATGTGCTGCCAGGGCAGCACCTGTGTGTCAGTGGGTAGGGCGCTGGCCTCATATACTGAGGGTGGCGGGTTTGAACCCGGCCCTGGCCAAACTGCACCAAAAAAATAGCTGGGCGTTGTGGTGGGTGCCTGTGGGAGGCTGAGGCAAGGGAATCACCCAAGCCCAGCAGTTGGAGGTTGCTGTGAGCTGTGATGCCATAGCACTCTACTGAGGGCGATAAAGTGAGACTCTGTCTAAAAAGAAAAAAAAGTATATGTGATACCAAATGAACCCTGTGACTTTTTTTGAGACAGAGTCTGACTTGGTCACCCTCAGTAGAGTGCTCTGGCTTCCTTGCTCACAGCAATCTCAAACTCTTGGGTTCAAGTGATCCTCTTGCCTCAGTCTCCCAAGTAGCTGAGATTACAAGCACCTGTCACAGGGCCCAGCTATTTTTTTAGAGACAGAGTCTTGCTCTTGCTCAGGCTGGTCTCAAACTCATGAGCTCAGGCAATCTACACTCCTCGGCTTCCCAAGTGCTGGGATTACAGGTGTGAGCCACTACCCACTGGCCTATGACTTTTATTTAGATAACGGAGTATACTGTTTTCTGGTATACCTAAAGAATGAGGTGTTCTATTTTTCATTTGAAATAAATTTTTTGGATAAAAATATAACTTAGGTATATCTCATGTAGACTGCTAATTTCGTTTTGTAAATATTGAGCCTATGCAGTGAAGTCAAAAGTAGGAAAGGCAAAGTCACTCTCCTCAAGGTTATAATCTAGCTTAGGGTTGGCAAATAACATTTTTTTTTTTTTGAGACAGAGTCTCATTTTATTAACCTCAGTAGGGTACCGTAGCATCATAGCTCACAGCAACCTCAAACGCCTGGGCTTAAGCGATTCTCTTGCCTCAGCCTCCCAAGTAACTGGGACTACAGGCGCCTGCCACAATGCCCAGCATTTTTTTTTTTTTTGCTTTTTAGAGATGAGATCTCTCTCTGGCTCAGGGTGGTCTTGAACCTGTGAACTCGGGCACTCCACCCGCCTTGGCCTCCCAACTGCTGGGATTACAGTCGTGAGCCACCCTGCAAACCCTTTCTTTTTTCTTTTTTTTTTTTTGCAGTTTTTGGCCGGGGCTGGGTTTGAACCTGCAACTTCCGGTATATGGGGCTGGTGCCCTACTCCTTTGAGCCACAGGCGCTGCCCAGGCAAATACTTTCTTAAAAGGCTAGATTGTAAATATTTTAGGGCCAAAGGGTCTCTATTACAACTACTTAGCCCTGCCATTGTACATCAAAAGCAGTCATAGACAGTATATAAACCAAAGGGTCTGTCTTCGTTCTCATAAAGCTTTACAAAACACAGACCCCCAGTGCACTCAGCTAGAACTGGCAATCTTTTGGTCAGAGATTGTGCTTCATACATCTCTTTGTCTCTTGTGCTTGAGTGGATGTGTAATGGATGGATAAATGAATGAGTATAATCTGAGACAGAATTTTTTTTTTTTTTTTTGAGACAGAGTCTCACTATGGCACCCTCAGTAGAGTGCCGTGGTGTCACAGCCCCAGCATACTCTTGGACTTAAGCAATTCTCTTGTCTCAGCCTCCCAAGTAGTTGGGACTATAGGCACTTGCAGTTTGTTATTTTTTTGTTGCAGTTGTCATTTTTCCTTTAGCTGGCCCGGGCCAGGCTGGAACTTGCCACCCTCGGTGTATGTGGCCGGTGCCCTACCCACTGAGGTACAGGCACCACTCCATGATCAGAATTTTTCATAGAAGAGATGTTGATGTAATGCATTGTACTCTCACACAAGGAAGGAAAGATTTCATCTGATTGGTGATCATTAAACACTTCATGTTAGTGATGGTACTTGATATCATAAAGGTAACTAATATTTATGAAGCATTTAATATTGTCAATAACTGTGCCATAGTGTTTTATGCATGCTTATCCAGTCCTCAAAACAATCCTGTGAAATTGTTACTCTTATAATCTTTATTTATTTTATTTATTTATTTATTTATTTTTGAGACAGAGTCTCACTTTATTGCCCTTGGTAGAGTGCCGTGGCATCACACAGCTCACAGCAACCTCCAACTACTAGGCTTAGGTGATTCTCTTGCCTCAGCCTCTCGAGTAGCTGGGAACACAGGCTTCCACCACAATGCCTGGCTATTTTTTTGTTGCAGTTTGGCCGGGGCTGGGTTTGAACCCACCACCCTTGGTATATGGGGCCAGCACCTTACCAACTGAGCCACGGGCGCCGCCCATAATCTTTATTTTATAGATGAGGAAATAGAAACACAGAAAGGTTTAGTAACTTGCTCACTTGCACAGGGTAATAAGATAAATAGCAAAGTCTAGATTTAAATCCAGACTTACTCCAAAGCTGGCACTTTTTATATCCATGCTATATTGCTTTGGTTTTTTTTTTTTGTTTTTTTAAGAGACAAAGTCTTTTTTTTTTTTTTGAGACAGAGCCTCAAGCTGTCACCCTGGATAGAGTGCTGTGGCATCATAGCTCACAGCAACCTCCAATTTCTGGGCTCAAGCGAGTCTCTTGCCTCTGCCTCCCAAGTAGCTGGGACCACAGGTGCCCGCCACAACGCCTGGCCATTTTTTGATTGCAGCCATCATTGTTGTTTGGCGGGCCCGGGCTGGATTCGAACCCGCCAGCTCAGGTGTACGTGGCTGGCGCCCCAGCCCATTGAGCCACAGGCGCCAAGCCAAGAGACAAAGTCTTATTTTGTCACCCTCGGTAGAGTGCCTTGGCGTCACAGCTGACAGCAACCTTCAGCTCTTGGACTTAGGCAGTTCTCTTGCCTCATCCTCCTCCTGAGTAGCTAGGATTATAGGCACCTGCCACAACACTCAGCTATTTTTTTGGTTGTTGCAGTTTGGCTAGGGCCGGGTTCGAACCCACCACCCTTGGTATATAGGGCTGGCGCCCTACTCACTGATCCACAGGCACCGCTCCTGCTATGTTGCCTTGAAGGTGAACGTTGATTGAGTTGGCTGAGCGAGGAGGTTCATATCTGTAGTCGTAGCACTCTGGGAGTTCGAGGCAGATGGATTGCCTGAGCTCACAGGTTTAAGATCAGCCTGAGGCTCGGCACCTGTAGCTCAAGCGGCTAAGGCGCCAGACACGTACAGCAGAATCCAGTGGGTTCGAATCCAGCTGGGGCCTGCCAAACAACAATGACAACTACAACCAAAAAAAAAAAAAAAATAGCCAGGCATTTGGTGGAAGCCTGTAGTCCCAGCTACTTGGGAAGCTAAGGGAAGAGAATTGCTTAAGCCCTGGAGTTTGAGGTTGCTTCAGCTGTGATGCCACCGTACTCTACCCAGGGTGACAGCTTGAGGCTCTGTCTCAAAAAAAAAAACAACGAAAATATTTTTAAAAAAAATAAAACAAAAAACACCAGCCTAAGCTACAGTGAGACCTTGTCTCTAAAAATAGTCAGACACTGTAGTGGGCAGCTGTAGTCCCAGCTACTCAGGAGGCTGAGGCAAGAGAATGGCTTGAGCCCAAGAGTTTGAGGTTGCTGTGAGCTATGATTCCACACAGCACCCTACCAAGGGCAACAAAGTGGGACTCTGTCTCCAAAAACAAAAACATGGCTCGGCGCCTTTGGCTAAAGCAGCTAAGGCACCAGCCACATACACCTGAGCTGGAGGGTTCAAATCCAGCCCAGGCCCGCCAAACAACAATGACGGCTGCAACCAAAAAATAGCCAGGTGTTGTGGCGGTGGCCTATAGTCCCAGCTACTTGAGAAGCGGAGGCAGGAGACTCGCTTGAGCTCAGGAATTGGAGGTTGCTGTGAGCTGTGATGCCACAGCACTCTATCCAGGGTGACAGCTCGAGGCTCTGTCTCAAAAAAAAAAAAAAAAAGAAAGCAAAAACAAAGAAAAGAAAGTTGGTTGAGTTTTTTTATGTTGTGAGAACTGCATGAATAAAGGCACAGAGGACATTAATAATACTAGTAAAAATTAACTTTTATGAGGTGCTTATTATGTAAGTCCTCTACTAAGTCTTAAGCTTATATGTGATATCATTTAATTCTCATAACCCAATGGAATAGGTTTTTATTGTTATTGTACAGATAGGGATATTGAGGTTAAGAGAGATTAAGAAACTTGCCCAGGGTCCTAAACTCAGTAAGTGGTGGAAGTGATATTTGAATGTCAGCCCACTCTAAAATGTGTCATGTTTTTTTTTTTTTTTTGAGACAGAGCCTCAAGCTGTCACCCTGGATAGAGTGCCATGGCATCACAGCTCACAGCAACCTCCAGTTCCTGGGCTCAAGCGAGTCTCCTGCCTCCGCCTCCCAAGTAGCTGGGACTACAGGCGCCCG
>CAUYRH010080570.1:0-40447 GCA_963574655.1 Perodicticus potto | reverse complement strand
TTTTTGAGACAGAGCCTCAAGCTGTCACCCTGGATAGAGTGCTGTGGCATCACAGCTCACAGCAACTTCCAATTCCTGGGCTCAAGCGAGTCTCCTGCCTCCGCCTCCCAAGTAGCTGGGACTACAGGCGCCTGCCACAACGCCCGGCCGTTTTTTGGTTGCAGCCGTCATTGTTGTTTGGCGGGTCAGGGCTGGATTCAAACCCCGCCAGCTCAGGTGTATGTGGCTGGTGCCTTAGCCCGTTGAGCCACAGGCGCCGAGCCAGCAAAACTTTTTTTGGAAAAGAAAGCATTCTAAAAGAAAATTTTAAACAAAAGCAGCAAAGAGTATCTATGTGATGTCAAAGACAAGACCTGGAGGCAAAATACGTTAAGCTTGGGGACAGAGAGAATAACTGGGCTTCATAGAGTTAACTATGAACAAAAAGAAGACCCAGCTTGAGGCAGCCAGGCTGGAGGATACATGCTAAAAAGGACAGGTAAATGCAAACATTACCTAATACCATGTATTCATCTCTGACATGCAGAGGTTCCCTGTGTAGTTATCTGGCAGTGATAAAAAGTCAATATAAAAGTTGTCAACATAGGGAAAGGCTGGAAAAATAAGATTCTACATACTTCTAAATACATAAGGTTCAATCATCACCTCCTCTTTATTCCTTGGAACTTAAAGTCCTAGGATGATCAACCATCCAACTCCTAAGTCATAAAAATTAATCCCAGATGACCTGTCTTTATTATAGGCACACACATAGTTGATCACCAGAGCGACCTCCACCTTCTGGAATGAGTATCGCTGTGCCTCGGGTCACAAAAACAGAAAGCACAGAGAGAAGATACATACCAGAATCTTTTCAGTGTTGAGGGAAAGCAAGGAGTCACAGGGTGGGGATCCTTTGGGTTCGCAGTCTGAGTCATGGAAGTTCAAGAAGGATGACTCTGAAAAGTAAACATTCTTTGTTACTCTCTTCACCTTAAATTTATGCTCTTAATGCTTAACTAGGAATTGGAATTTTAAGAACCCAAGAATTCACAAAATAAAAATAAAAACAAACATAAAAGACACTAAAAGTGATGTTTTACAGTCTGCGAGTATCCTGCACACTGATTAAGTGAGTGTCCTCACCACCGTTCTGGATATGAGCAAAGCCAGCTAGCTTTGCAAATGATGAAATGAAGTTTGAATAGGCTGCAACTTATCTACAGGCAACAGGGCAGAAATAATACTAGTTCAACGGTCATCTCACTACACATGTGGAATTCATATTAAGATCCTTCAGTTGGACAACTCCTATGTGAAGGCAATTACCATAGGTTTAAAAAAAAATCAGAAAAGAACAATGCCAAGCCAGGAAGACCTAATATTAAAAGATACTGTGCAATGGGTCTAATACACAGAATATGCAAATAACTCCTATAACCCAACAAAGAAAAAGACAACCCAATTTAACAGACAAACGAGTTGAACAGGCATTGTACAAACGGCCACTGAGTATGAGAAGACGCTCATCATCTCTAATTAGGGAAATGCAACCCACACCACAGTGAAGCACCTCTTCACGCACCCCCCCCCAAAAAAAACAGAAAATAACAAGTGTTGGCAAGAATGCAGAGAAACTAGAACCCTGTGCACTGCTGTGGGGAAACGTAAAGTGGTAGACCAGTTATGGAAAACAGTTCCTTAAAAAGTGAACCAGGCCTTTCAGCAGCAGCAGTAGCAACTTGGCAGTGTAGAAACCCAAGAAAAGGAAGTCTGTCACTGTGGCATCTTCAAAGCTGAACCGATGACTTTCTTGCTCAGGACCTGGCTGAAGATGGCTACTCTGGAGTTGAGGTCCAAGTTACACCAACCAGGACAGAAATCATTCTTAGGCACCAGAACACAGAACGTTCTTGGTGAGAACTGCCTACAGATTCAAGAATTGACAGCTGTAGTTCAGGAGAGGCTTGGCTTCCCAGAGGGCATCGTAGAGCTTTATGCTGAGAAGGGGCCGAATCTCTACGTTATCAACTCCTCGGAGGGCTCACTGTGCAGAGAGCCTGCTATGGTGTGCTGCAGGTCATCATGGAGAGTAGAGCCCAGGGCTTTGTGGTTGTGGGGTCTGGGAAACTCCCAAGACAGAAGGCTATGTCCATGACATTTGTGGGTAGCCTTATACTCCATAGTGGGGCTGACACCACCATGTTCCATGTGCTGCTCAGACAGGGTGTGCTGGCCATCAAGGTGAAGATCACACTACCGTAGAACCTTAATGGTAAGACTGGCCCTAAGAAACCCCTGCCTGACTACTTGAGCATCATGGAACCCAATGGTGAGATACTGTTGACCACCCTGATCGCAGAACAGAAGAGTAGGAAGCCATGGCCATCTGCCATGCCCCAGCCAGTCCCACAGCATAACAGCTTCTCTCTGGTAGCTGTATCTGGTGTCTGCAAGGACCTTTAATAAAATCTTGTACAAAGACCCATGGCAGCCTGACTATGCTATGTATCCAGCTGCATGTCAAGCTGGCTTATGGAGTATCACCTATCCTTTCGGTTTTAACTGTACTCGTGGTATTTGCAAGATGGGGTCAGAACCCAAGGACCTGTGCAGAGCTCACCAGAGAAACAGTCTGTGTGACAGCAAAGGCTGATGGCTAGCAGGGCAGCATCTTTTCTAATTGTCCTGTAGTTCATGACTATAGGCTTAGAAGGAAGATGTTTAAGATGATTTTTTCCTGATGCATAAGGAAATCAATATTGCACATGGAAAGTAAACACTGCGGCCATATTTTGTGTATTACTGTGCTGTGTTCACATAGTCAGTTAATCTTCCACATGTCTACAATGTAAAGGAAATTTGTTTGAGCCACTGAATTTAAGGCTTAGAAACAAACCTATCTAAGCAGTATAAAGCTGTCATCAGAATCTACATCCATATTTTTGTTGTCTTCTTTCAGAGACAGGATCTTGCCATGTTGTGCAGGCTGGAGTGTAGCAGCGAAGCAAGAGCTCACTACAGGCTTGAACTCCTGGCCTCCAGTGATCCTCCTGTCTCAGTCTCTCGGGTGTAAGCCACTGCACTGGATAGTCCCACGTTCTGATGTTTAAAAGTATTTTCTACCAATACCTGTATTTTACAAAAAATCAGGTGCTCTTAGTTTGCTCAGGCAAAACTAGTGAAGAACAGGTTAGCTTGAAAATCCTAAGAGACTAATGATAAACCAGATTCTGATTGATCACAGAGGAGGGACTTACCAGTGACAGCTGTCATGGGTCTGGAAAGCCAAGACAGGTGGCTGCATCCTGGTGCTGATGCAGGCTGCTGGTGAAATGTCCCGGCCCTATGGACAGCTTAGCAGGTGCTGTCTGGTTATCTGGTTGTCTTCTCAATTAGACTGAGCTGCCAAGGGCAGACACTGTACATGAAAAGGGCTTAATATCTGAATTAATGAATTACATTGGGAGCACCCCGGCAAAGGTGTCTACCCACTCCCTGCTCCTTTTTTAACTACTGTAATTACAAACACAATATAAAATCTATCATCTTAACCATTTTTAGATGGACACTTATTTAGTGACAAATCCTGTCAGCCTTCCACATCTGAGGATTCGGAATCTGAATTCAACCAACTTTAGATCAAAACTATTCAGAAAAAAAAATGGATGGCAGCAACTGTACTAAACACATAGACATTTTTTCCTTGTCACTACCTCAACAATAATAGTTTAACTATTTACATAGCACCTACATTATGTGAAGATTTAAAGATTAAAAAAGTGAATCAGACTTGCTATTCTATTCCTAGACATATACTCAAAGAATTGAAAACAGGGACTCAATATGTTCACAGCAGCATTAATTATAGTGGCCAAAAGGCAGAAACAGTCCAAATGTCCAAGAGATGAATAGATAAACCAACTAGCAGACCCGTCCCCCCATAGATCACTGACATTGTTTTTATCTTTCCCAATCTGAACATAGTACGAGTAAAAGTTAAACTTGATTTACTGACCATCTATGTCTCTTCTTTTGGAGCTGATATCCACACGCTGTAATTTATATCCTTTGTTCACTTTTAAGTCACTGTGTAAAGACAACCTTCTAATTCCTATTTTAAAGATGAGGAAAACAAGGTGGAGGGACTTTCAAACATCTTCCTGAGGCTGCCCTCTAGCAAAGCAGCAGAGGTGGGATTTGAACCCAGACACTCTGGTTCTAAAGCTTGGTTCTTTTAGTCATGATTGACTGGAGGAAGGCCTGGAGGAAGTTAAAGATCTAAAAGATAAAGATAAAGGTTGCCGGGAGGCCGCAGGCCTGTGAGAGAGGCCCAGGCAGAAACACCAGCACATCGTAAATCTTTGGTCTCACTGGCCAGAGCTGGATATTTTATCTGCCCACATTACTGAATTCTTAACAGTTCTGTTAATGTCGCCATGTATTCAGTTGACAACGATATCATCTACATTCAATTTTATCAAAGTCTTTTTTAATATGTATACTCGCTTAGCATCTTAATGTGCAAGATGAAATTTCCCCAAGTGTTCAATAATATGTGATAACAGGTATCCTGCTTATTCCTGATATTAATACTTCATTTAATAACCCAGTTTCAACTTTTGACAGTAAAACTTTTTCATTTAGTATTTATAGTATCCACTGGAAAGGTTATCTCTGATAGATGTATTTTACTATCAGGAAGAATTCTCCTATTCTTAAATTCCATAAACTGGAAATCTTGAAAGCTGGTTGAACTTTATCAGGTATCTTTTAGGATTTAAGATGATACTATGATTTTTCCCCTTTGACATAAGATAAATGAATCAATTTTTTAGAAGTCGAATCAACTTTCTACTTATAAACTCTAATTGATTGAGGCAGATTATCTTAATTGTTTGCTATCTTCAGTCTACTAATATTTTACTTAGCATTTTTATTGCCAGGTAGGTATCTTTTTACAAGGTCTATGAAGGAAAAATAGCTCTGAGAGCTGTAACTACAACTGGTTGGAAGAGATTAAATTTGTTCTTAAGTCCCAAAATATTTACCTCACTATGGCTTTAATTATTTTACTACCATAAGTAATTATGTTAAATTATTATGTAACATATAATTATAGCCCAACCAGCTATATTAATGGTATAGATTTTCTTAGATAGGGAAAACATTAATTTTCGTCTTTGCTTAAGTTGTATAAGTAAAGTTAATAGCGATTACTAGAGAAACTGTGGGAAAACAGCACAGAATTTTATCTTGTTCCCATCTCTGGCCATTTCTTCATTGCTTCAGATTTTAATTCATTAGAGATTTCTATAAATTTTTTTTTTTTTTGAGACAGAGCCTCAAGCTGTCACCCTGGATAGAGTGCTATGGCATCACAGCTCACAGCAACCTCCAATTCTTGGGCTCAAGCGCGTCTCCTGCCTCTGCCTCCCAAGTAGCTGGGACTACAGGCGCCCGCCACAATGCCCGGCCATTTTTTGGTTGTAGCCGTCATTGTTGTTTGGCAGGCCCGGGCTGGATTCGAACCTGCCAGCTCAGGTGTACGCGGCTGGCGCCTTAGCCCGTTGAGCCACAGGCGCCAAGCCAATTTCTATAATTTCTTAATCCTATTGGCCTCTATTGCTCTATTCCTCATTCACAATACACATTTGCATCTTTATGTGTTAGCCATATCAGGCATATCTATTTTATTCTTTTATTTAATGAATTAAGAATTTGTTCTGTTTATTTTAATTGTGGTAAAAACCATATTACATAATATTTACCATCTTAGCCTTTTTTACTTGTATAGTTCAATGGCATTATGTATATTCACATCGGTGTGCAACAGATCTCTAGAACTTTTTATTCTTTTTTTAAAAAGAGCCAACTCTTGGGTCCATTTATCAATTCTATCGCCACTCTGTATTTCATTCATTTATATTGGCTTTGCTGTTTTTAGTCCTTCTAATTTCCTTTATTTCCTCTTCTTGCTTCTCAATATTGGTAGCTGGTTCATTTGCTCCCTTTCTTCTTAATATCAGACGCAGAAGGCAGAGGTTTATACAGGAAGAGCGAGCTCCGACAGGTATCTGAGAGGAGGGGAGCAGAGCAGGAAGGCCAGGTGGGAAGCAAGTTAAAAATAAGAAAACAAAGGTAGAGGCCCTGGCATTGAAAGGGGAGGCCACAGTCGACAGAGATACAGGAAGTAAAAAGTGGAGGAAAAATGAGGCGTGGAAAGAGGGAAAGGATGCAGGTTTCCGGTTTGTGCAACTGGGGAAGTGGGGCCATCAATAAACATGGGGAGTTTCCATGGATGGTTTCAGAGGGAAGTAAAGAACAAACTTTCTTACGAGAGGTTAAATCGGAAACTATCCTACTATGCACTTAGGGGATTCCAGACAAAGGTAAAAGCTATAGATACACGTTTAGTAATAATTAACTTATAGTAGATGATTAAGCTGGGAATGTAGGTTAGATCTCCAAGAAAGCTTAGAAAGCTTGCATTTAATGAGAAGAAAAGAGCTGACCTTGGTGGGACAAGATATTTGATAGTAGGAGAATCTTCTTGGTAATTTATCTTTTGTAAAGAACTCTCCATTTGAAATGTTTACAGCATATAGAGTTATAATGATTTTCATAGTTATAATTGCTTACCCCTAAAGTCAAGTAGTTCTTATTTTTCTTGATTAGACTTACTAGATAATTGCCTAAACTTTATCAGTATTTAAAAAAAAACTAGGTCTTACATTTAATTCCGCTCTTTTCCTGACTTCCAATTTAATTAATTAGTTTGGAGGCAATGCAACAGTGGTTCAAGGGACAGGCTCTAGAGTCAAGACTGAATCAGACCAGGAGCTTCAATGGCAGTTTGACTTTGAGCAAGTCCTTTAGCCTGACCACCCTCCTCTGTTATAGTTACCTGATAATAACTATCACAACAAACCCTCAGAGGGACATGTTAGGAATGAAGGACATATAAGTCCAGTCCACAAAAAATGACTATTAAATGTCAGTGTAAACATATATGCTAACATTGCTAGGGTTTCTGTTGATTTCTTCTATTTACTTTCTGTAAGTTTATTTTGTTCTTTACAGTACTTTACAGCTTTCAAAAACAGTATTTCCTTTGTTTCTTTATCCTCTAAGATAGGCAGAACATACCCTGTGCCCACTGTACACAAGGGAAAATGAGCTCACATTAACAAACATGTTTAAGATCACAAAATAAAAGACATAGCAAAGGTGGGACGTGCCACATAAATAAAGAACATAGTACATTTGTCACAACTCATCCTGCCGGGACTGGGTCCTAGCAGTGAATGCTTCAGCAGCAGCAATGTCTCTCAGACTTCTGCTCCTCCTAACCCTCACAACTGACCTGAAGAAGAGCGGTTTGGTGCAGCGACCAGGATAAGCGCTGACTTTAGAGGTTCAAGAGACAGTAGAACAGGGGAGACGGTGCATATAAACATCTCCTTGGAGAAATTCTGCTGTAAAAGGCACCAGAGACGGGGCAATGGCTGGAAGGTCATGTGCTCCTGGGTCTGTTACTTGTTTTTGAAGATGGAAGCTACTATGACGTAGACACGCTGATGGAAGATGAGAGGAAATAAGGCCAGGGCAGAGGAGAGCGCTGTCCTGGGGGAAGAGCTGGACACTGTCCTGCACAGCACAAAAGACAAGCGCCCCGTGTCTGGCTGCAGGCAGGCTGGCCACTGAGCTGCTGGGGAGCAGGGATGTTCTCTCCTCCCCGTCCAGCTGCAGGCAGGCTGGCCGCTGAGCTGCTGGGGAGCAGGGATGTTCTCTTCTCCCTGTCTGGCTACAGGCAGGCTGGCCGCTGAGCTGCTGGGGAGCAGGGATGTTCTCTTCTCCCTGTCCGGCTACAGGCAGGCTGGCCGCTGAGCTGCTGGGGAGCAGGCATGTTCTCTTCTCAGCGCTTCTCTTCCAGTCAAGTAAGACAATAATCACTGCTCCCCAGGGAGGGGAGAAGGTGGCACTGTTAGCAGCATGTGTTTGTTATACACTTGTGCCCATCCGTGAAAACTGATGGAAAGCTCGTCAACAGCAAACCATGGCCCATTTTTACAGAAGTCAACAGCTTCAGGACTGCCCTTGCCACCTGACCACCTTGCTCCAGCTGTAGCAGACAGCATTGCTGACCTCCATGAGAACTAGGCCGGCTGGGCTTTTCCCATGGATGGGCTAGAACTTAGAGATCAAACACTAAAAAGTAACACTCTTAACACTAACCTGGAAAGAGAAGACAAAGTTAGTGTGGCTCAAGAAACCCCCCAAGGCCAGGTGACTGCTACGTGGCAGTGACTTGTAGTGCCTTTTGCTGTCATCCATTTCTGCACTTACCAGACAACCACTGCTGAGGACATGGTGTATTGCATTGCTCAGTGGCCCCAGTATGTGGTCCCAAGAGGTAAATTTCTTTTAGAATGTAATAACAGGAAAAATTCTCTGAAGAATTTATACGCTTTATTTATTCTAATGAAAAAATTCTTTAGTACCTGAGTTGTGTAAGTTATCATAAAACAACTTGAAAATAGACTGCCCACTGAGAGTTATATTACACAGTAAACATGTAATTAACCCATTAGAACAAGGATTTGCAAAACCATCTAAAAGAGACAGAAGGGTTTTTTACATAAGCTTGAATGTAATCTGACCAAAGCTATGTTAACCCACATACAAATATTAACAGATATAAAGAAAGTATAAAACTAAAAGAAAAGGAGTTAGCTGCACAGGATAGAAAACGAGGCACACAAGCAAATTATGTGGTGTCAATGCAGGTACAGGTCAAACGGAGGGTGCTGTGACCAACAGTGACGAGGCGTTGCCCACACAGGTGAGTTATGAAGACTGGGGCTACAAACTAGACAGAAGATACATCAGATGCCTAAAGTCACACTTACTTTTAAGAGCTAAAAACCTCATCGACCCACACACACTTTCAAACCTCATCAACTCCCCCGGGAATTCTGAAGCAGATCTAGGCAGTGACGTGAAACAATTAATGACAAAGGAACATCAACAGGAAAAAGCTGCAGAAGTCAGCTGGTGGAGCCGAGTGTGCGTCTGCACCTTGAATTACATGCATAGCTGGAGAAAGTATTTTCCAAAAGAAACTAGGGTTAGCATAGAATAAGACTTTATTAGCAAGCTTAAAAACAGGTAGTTAATCATGTGGTTCTTTCTAGTTATACAAGTTATCCAGTTCATGGAAATTCATTGAGCTATATATACTTGTGACAGATATTTTTATGTATATATCATATTTCAATAAAAAGTAAAAATAAAACATAACAGAAGGAAAATGTCAGAAAGTATTTGCTCTAAAATATTAAAATTCTGCTACTTCAATAAATCATTTATTTATTCTGTCTGCAAGATCAGATGAACCAAACAAATTTATTTCTTTTTGAGACTGAGTCTTACTCTGTTGCCCCAGGCTAGAGTGCCTTGGCATCAATATAACTCACAGAAACCTCAAACTCCTGGGTTCAAGCTATCCTCTTGCCTCAGCCTTCCAAGCAGCTGGGACCACAGGTCCCGCCACCACACCTGGATAATTTTTCTATTTTTACTAAAGATGGGGGTCTTACTCTTCCTCAAGCTGGTCTCAAACTGTTGAATTCAAGTAATCTTCCTTGCCTCAGCCTTCCACAAACTGGCTCTTTAAAGCAAAATATTGTGAAACGGAGAAGCTTTAAAAGTTGGCCAATGAGACAGATTTGAGTGTTTCCTCATGTTCCTTATCAGCTGACTTGCAATAAAGGCTTCTCAAAAAAAAAAAAAAAAAGTAGTTTTGAGTGCAATGAATCTAAGCCATCTCTGCACTCTGCTGAAGAATCTTTTTTACAAGTTTTTATACAGTGTTCTGACATTTTCTGCCAGCCATGTTCCACATAGGTCCTAAAATCACATAAATGTTGCCCTCACCCAGAGGTTTAAAAAAAAAAAAATTAACCCTTATTACCCAGAGGTGAATATGTTTAGCAGCATGTAAACCTTCTAAAAAGTAAAATAATTTTTAATGAGAACAGATACACATGAAAAAGCTAATCACAGGCAGCATCTTCCTAGGGCTTTGGCACAAAAAGCTACTTCTAAATCAGGACTTTTCGAAAGATGTGCTTCAGTTAGCAGAAGAGGCAAACACCCTCCTGCCATTGCCACAGTGGCCAGGACTTGGTGAGATAACAAGGTAAGAAGAATCTCTTCATCATTCTGCATTCAAAATAAGTTAGCACATGACACTCAGGTATATGCCGAAATAAAGATCTGGAGAGATCTGCCACAAACCATATATAATACAGAAAAGCAGAGGTTCAAGCAAACACCCTGCCACTGTAGTTTCTTTGACGGAGCATAAAACGTGGTTCTTAACTTCCTCATAAGCAAAAAAGGAAACATCTCTCATTGTCAGTTTCCTCCTACTGACTCCCTACACCTCCAGCAAGTGTGGCGGTGATCTAAGTGGGAGCGAGTAAGATCGACTTCACATATTTAAATGACTCAACTCAGAAAGATGCCACATACACTGGCAATCTAAGTCTTACTGACTTTGTCAAAAACCCAGAGCTACTTTGTAGCTACTTCCCTATTTTTCTAGAAGTTAACAATACCCAAATTGGACAGACAGACACCAAATGCTCTTCTCCACAAAGAACTGCGGGCAAATAAACTCAATTCTGGGATACTTAATTTCCACAAGCTAAATAAAATTAAGACAAGTACAAGACAACATCACTCAGGAGCAATCAAAAAAGTGTGAAGGCAGCAGAAAAAAAAAGTAAAAAACTTACTGTTCTTGTTTTTACTACATTTTTAAAAGAACCAAACAAAAGCATTTTTGAAACAATTACTAAAAATGCATATGTCTGAACTATGAAAATTCCTGTTAGGCTGTCTGTAAAGAACACATAGACATATTTAATACAAGATGATGCTACCTGTGAATGGGACACGGGTTAGCTTTGGGAGGAAGAGCAGAGAACCTCAATTCTTAAAACAGTGGATGAGTCCAGATGTTAATTGAGCAGCCCTTTTAAATGGGGGTGTCACATTAAGGTATCTCTAAGACCCCTCTCTAAAATGTCACCTTGCTGGCATCCCTATCTAGCCGCCCCCACATTACTCTTCACCTTCTGGTGCTGCTTTCTACCCTTCCAGGCACATTACTAGGTCTGATACACTCACGCACCACGTAATGGTGTGTTAGTCAATGATGGCTCGTGTATGCGTCAGTGGTCCCATAACATAACACCAAAATTTGATTGCCTTTTCTATGTTTAGATCTAATACTTACATGTGTTACAGATACATGTTACCACTGCCTACAGCACTCAGTAACAGGCTGTACCGGGGTGCAGCCTGGGAGCAACCAGCCATACCCTATAGCCTCGTTATACCAAACAGATTAGCTTAAGTTCATACTGTGATGTTCCCACAGTGACAAAATTACCTAAAGACACATTTCTCAGACAGAGCATATCCCATTAAGCAATGTAGGGCTGTACTTAAATTTCTTCTCTTACCAAGACAGACCACCCTAGCACCTTGGTCACCTGTGCTATAGCACCAGGACCTGTCACACTAGGAAGTGTCCAGTGTCCAGTAGGCACACAGGTAGTTTTTCAATACAGAAACAGTATACAGTTCAAAATAATAGGCTCAGTGACACATCCCTGTATTTGTATAACAAATATGAAACTGCAGAAGTTATTTAAGAATATTAGATAAGGAGCTGTGTGAAGAAGAGGTTAGAACAATCCCGGACCGACCAAAGCCCACACATCGCTGCATCCCCTTGTTCAGCGCCTACATCCCACGGCCACGGCCACCGTGGAGAGAAAGGCTGAAGGGGATGCTAAAGGAGATAAAGCCAAAGCAAAGGACGGAACTCCTGCTCCTCCAAAACCAGAGTCCAAGCCTAAAAAGGGCCCTGCAAAGAAGAGAGAAAAAGTACCCAAAGGAAAATGAGAAAAGCTGACGCTGGTAAGGAGGGAATGTCCTTGCAGACAATGGAGAGGCCAACACAGGCACAGAAAGGTGACGTCCCAGAGATGCCAAGTGAAGTGTGTGCACTTGTAACAACTGGGGACTTCTGGTGACTATACAGTTTGAAATACTATTTTTCAATTTTATAAAAATGCAGAATTTTGTTTTACTTTTTTTTTTTAAGCTATGTTGTTAGCATACAGAAGACTTCATTGTTTTCTGGGGAAGGGGCATATGTCACTTAATAGAATGTCTCCAAAGCTAGACTGATAGGAGAGAAAATGTCTTTCCTCTCTATTTTTTTGTTTGTTTTGCAGTTTTTGGCTAGGGCCGGGTTTGAATTTGCCACCTCTGGCATATGGGACCGGCGCCCTACTCCTTTGGGCCACAGGAGGCACCCTCCCCTCTAGTTTTGAGAGACTTCCCCATGGCTCCCAAAAGGATTCCCTGATGCTGACGCATAGCCACCTTGGCACAAATGCCTTGTGGTAAGGAAAAACTAATTTTTTATGTCCTATTACCCCTCTGCCTTCAGCACAGTCTTAACTCCCTTAAATCCAGTCACCTCTTGGGACCTGCCCCCCAATAATCGGTTACCAGTATGTAAAAGAATCTGGACTCTCCGGTGATGTCACTGAGAGGGCATCCCTCAAAAGAGCAGGGGTTCCATTTGTAGGCTATTGATCTTCAGATAAATTCTGCCATTTTCATTTCATTTCCTGAAAGTCAGGGTTGGCTTGTGAAAAGTTATTAAACAACATGCTAAATGTGAAATGCCAACCCTCACTCTAAACTTCCCTGTTCAGAGCATTGAATGAAGACGTCACTAGATTTTATGGTGGCTTTCTGACTTTCGGTAGACCCCTGAAGAAGGGAGTTTGAAAGTTGTTGTATACTGTGAATGACTGCCCACGTCCTGCCTGAAATATCATGATTGTTTATGAAAAATATCTTTCATAAAGGTGGATGCAGTTTGGCTTGGGAAACAAAAGAATGTTATGTTCAACAAAGCTTAAGGGTATAAGACTTTATCAATATCAGTAAGAATTACATTAACAAGCAAATATCACTGAAGATAACACACACAAAAAATGGTTATTATCAGGTTCAAATCCCGCTCTACACTTTACTATGTGTAGCTGAACTGCTCTTTGCCTCAGTTTCCCTTTAGGTAAATGGGTAAAAACAGCACCTACTTTAGTGTCAAGAGGCTTAAATAAAATGGCATAGACTCTTTACAACTATATAACAGAAAACTAGAGAAAAGAACTAGTTATTTCTTCCTACAATTACAATAAAATAGGGTCAATTAAAAAGGAAGGAGAAAAAAGGAAAAGAAAATTTATTTTACTGTTAAAGACGTTTTAAAACATGCACAATAGTGTCCATTTCTCTACAGGGAATTATTTTCTCCACAGGAAAACAAAGAGATAAGTTTGTATTATATGTTTTTCAAATAAACAAACAAAATGTAGTCTAGGTGGGTGGTTCATGCCTGTAATCCCAGCACTGTGGGAGGCTAAGGTGGGAGGATCACTTGAGACCAGGAGTTTGAGAACAGCCTGGGCAACACAGCAAGATCTGTCTCTAAAAAAAATTACTCCAGAGTGGTGGTACATACCGGTAGTCCTTAGCTACTTGGGAAGGTAAGAGGGAAGATTCCTTAAACTCAGGAGTCCAAGGTCACAGTGAATTAGGATTGTGCTGTTGCACTCCAGCTGGGCAACCAAGTGAGACTCTGTCCGCTTTAGCTTGAGAAATGACACAGGGGATCACCATGTCTCTCACTTCTGCAGGGGATCTGGTAGGACTCAGCCCAGTCCACTGAGTATTAGGCTGTCCCTTGGACTTAGATTCCATTAATGGTGGTGTGCACAGATAGGCCAGGCATTCAGTGTGTTACCTTCAGACTGGTGGGCTATCAGTTGCTTTCCTTACACCTGCCATCACTGGGGCGTCTGTCCTGAGGGAATACATACATTGCTCATCACAAGCAGATTTAGACTGAAACAGGTGGCAACTGAGCCATTTAAACTTGAAAGCTGAAGCAAGCATTCTGAAAAGTGGTTATTCTACTATTTCTGTCCTTGGTATACCGACTGGCTGTAGGTTTGTGGCTGGATAGGCAAGCAAGTGATAATGGCATAACCAACGAATGATGAGGTCACATCTGTATGATTCTAAAGAACAGATGAGCTCTGGATCCTGGCACTTATCTAGACCCCAGTGTTCATCAGATGGGGGCTCTGGATGCAGAACTTCAGCCTCCACTCAGGCTATGATGTACTTAGTTGTAAATCCTGAACTTGTCCCAACATCCTAGGATAAAGAGGGAATGAGGCAGGTTTCATGGGTGCAGCTTCTCCCTAGTTGTCCAGGGTGAGGAAGGGAAAATGAGAGGTGTTTCGGGAGCCTCTATAACAGAAATGACTTTTGTGCTACATGACAGACAGTGGAGCTCCAAGTAGTCTGAGTAGGTGACTCTGGAAATGACTTCCTGGGAGAATGGAACAGCAGCCAAGCCATTTATCACCTGTCAGCAACAGGGAGGCATGTAATGTGAAAGACTCATGCTACTCCTTTGCAACAGAACATTTTAAGTTCCAAACGAAGAAAATAAGTACTATGGGGGGTGGGAGGTGGGGAGATAAAAAGAAAACTAAAACATTTCAGTAAGTTATGTTTAAAACCTCATAATACAGTGTTCACCCTCTGAAATAGAACATTAGATAATGTCTCCATATGTAAGGATCCCTCCAATTGCCTAGTTATAAAAACTATATTTATCAGGCGGCGCCTGTGGCTCCGTGGGTATGGCGCCGGCCCCATATACCGAGGGTGGCAGGTTCGAACCCGGCTGTGGCCAAACTGCAACAAAAAAATAGCTGGACGTTGTGGCGGGCACCCGTAGTCCCAGCTACTCAGGAAGCCGAGGCAAGAGAATCGCCTAAGCCCAGGAGTTGGAGGTTGCTGTGAGCTGTGTGACGCCACGGCACTCTACCAAGGGTGATAAAGTGAGATTCTGTCTCTAAAAAAAAAACTATATTTATCATTATCTGGGGGAAAACCCTAATATAAATCAGAGTTGGCTCCGGCAAAGATTCTTAAATATTGTCCTAAGCCTGATGCCACAAAATGAAGCGAGTCACCTACATCAATAATACCAATTGATTTCATAATATTGATAAATGTCTTCTGCCTAGAATCCTTTAGCCAGTGAGCATTACATGACACTAGGAGGAAAAGGAAATTGTTTTCCTAACTATAATGACTAGTAGTTACAACAAAAATTTTGTCTGGAGCCCGAATACCTGGGTTCCTCCTTTTCTAGCTGTGGGGCCTCACACAGGTGCTACAATTTCACTATGCCTCAACTCCCTCATCTGAGAAAAGGAGCTACCATCTAATGAGGCAGTTACTATTTTTCTGACAGACTAATATACTAGGCTAATAGATCTAAAGCACTTAAAATAACTTCTGGCATACTGCACAAGCACTTAATACATGTCAGCTATTTCTATTTTCCTCACAGCACCCTTGTGAGGAAAATAAAGCCCTGTAGTGAGGTGAGCATTGTCTTCCATTTAGAGAGGAGGTGATTTTGCAAAGATAGGTAATTCCCTTAGTGAGAAGTGAGAGAGAGGGCTGGGCCTGTAGCTCAGTGGGTAGGGCGCTGGCCACATACACAACGGCTAGTGGGTTTGAATCCGGCCCAGACCATCTAAAACAACAATGACAACTGCAACAACAAAAAAATAGCCGGGTGTTGTGGTGGGTGGCTGTAGTCCCAGCTACTCGGGAGGCTGAGGCAGGAGAATATCTTAAGCCCAAGAGTTTGAGGTTGCTATGAGCTGTGATGCCACAGCACTCTACCGAGGGCGACATAGTAAGACTCTGTCTCACGAAATAAACAAACAAACACACACACACACAGAAAAACAGGAAAGTGAGAGAGATAAAAGCTATTCTTTTTCCACTATACACTGCTGGTGATGTTATTCATGCTGTAACCTGCTAAGGCCTACCACAATATACAGAAGTCACATACCCCTTAATGAGTGAGACTTCCTCAAGGAAGTCAGATTGTGCTAAAAGGAAATCAGATTGTGCTAATGTTATCATCTTGACAAAAAAAAAAATAGGTATTGTCTTCCTAGACACATAATGCTAAAGAACACTCTGCCAAACCTTAAAACCAGCCATCTTCTGGTGGGTACACGCAGACCCTTTTGAAAGCAAGCCATTAGGGAAAGAAAAAGGGAGGGGACAGAAGCGTAAAAATACCTACTACAGAACTCCAAAACAAAAAAATGTACACGTTTTTTGCCCCAGAGGCATCTGCCATGACTTATTAAACTGAGGCCAACAACGCACAATCTTAATGAATGAGCTGGCCTAGCTCCAATACACACGTCTCTGACACACGTAGGCTTAAGGCCTGCAGGGCCCTTATAACCCTCCGGGAGACACCTGACAGATCCCACGTCAATCTTAATTGGAAACAAGCCGTCAACCAGCAGATAAAATGGACTTGGCCTTTCTTTTTCTTCTTTCTTCCAGGGATCAAATGTTTAGGGACTGTGTTTAATACAAGACATCAACCAGAGAGGCCTAAGATGGGCCAGGAATGCCCCTCCGGGGCGAGCTCCCAAGTCGCCGGGCCGAGTCCTCCTTCGCCCGCCCTTCCCTTGCCCCCTGGGCATCCGCGGGAGGGAGGCGGCAGGAGCGGAGCTGCCCCAGGCCACCTGCCATCTCCCCCCCCAGATTTCAAGAGTTGCTCCAAACTTCGGAGACGCCGCCCCGGCCCGGGGAGCACGTTGTCAGCTCTTTACCCACCGCGCTCCCCAAAGGCGGCTGCGGTAGAAGGGCGCGCGGAGGCGTGGGTGGGAGCGGCGGGAAGCTGCCCGATAGGACCCCCTTGCGGAGCCGGTTCCCGCGGAGCACACGCCGCAGCCAGAGGCCCTGAGGCCCTGGACGCCCGGGGCCCGTCGTCCCGGTAGCCCCGCGGTCCCCTCGGCCCAGGACGCCCTGGAGGCTCGCTGCCGCCCACTCACCGCTGCACTCAGCAGAGTACTGGTCCCCCCAGTCCCGGGACTGAGGGCTGCAGCCGCCGCCGCCGCCCGCCGAGGCCTCCTGCTGCTGCCGGTGCTGCAGCTCCTGCTTGAGCAGGGACAGTGGCGAGTAATGCTCGGTGGCCAAGGCACCCGGGCATAGCCCGGCGGACAGGACCCCCAGCAGCGGCGGCAGCAGCAGCAGGACGCGCCGGGCGGCGCCTGCGGCAGCCACAGCGCCGCCCCAGCTGCAGCAGCACCAGCAGCCGGCAGGTGCCATCTTCCCTCAAGGCGCATGTGCGGGAGCCCTCACTTGGGTCTCAGGCAGCCCCGCCTCTCACCCACGGGGGGCAGGTGGGCCGTGGCAAGGGGGCGGGGCCGGGGGAAACATTGCCTTCTGGGAGTTGTAGTCCCGTCTCGGTCAGCCTCGGGCCTCACTTCTGATGCTGGAACTACGAATCCCAACAAGCCTCCCGCGGCGCAGGTCTTCCGGTTTGGCGAGGGGCGTCCCCCCACTTCGCCGGCTACTGAATCGGAAGGTGTGGGCGCTCGTTGAGTGAAATGGGCAACGGCGGGCGGAGCGGGCTGCGGCCGGGGAAGGGGGACGGAGATGGAGCGGCGGAGACTCCTGTTGCTGCCTCGGCCTCCTGCCAGTACCGGTGCATCGAATGCAACCAGGAGGCCAAAGAGTTGTACCGAGATTATAACCACGGTGTACTGAAGATAACTATCTGCGTGAGTTGTCGGGGGTGGGGTGTCCTTCAAGGAAAATGGCGGGGCGCGAAGTGGGGGCCGGGAGAGGCCGGGTTCTTTAATAGCCTTTAGATGGAGGTCTTCGGTGATAGAGAACTCACTTCTCTGCAGCGCTTTTCTCATACTGGGGCGTATCTGGTTGCTGAGACCTAACTAATGAGGCGAGTGGAGCGTTAGGTGGAATGGATGTATGGAGGCTTTGTGCCGGGAAGTTTGAAGATGAGGGTCCTCGACATTTGGGTTCGTGTCAAAGCTGCTTCATGTGGAAATCTACTGCGCAACTATGTTGCCTTGTGCTAGAATGCTTTTTTTTTTTTTTCAGGTTCCGTCTATTGCAGTTATTGAATGTCTGCTGTGTACAAAGCGCTCTGTTAGACGTTGGCATAAAAACCAAAAGTGAGAAAGTAAAAATTCTGCTTCCAAGGAGTTCATAACCTATTTATAGAGGATAACTTTATGTATAAAGAGCCTACAAAATTGAAAGTTCTTTGAGGGGATTAGCAAAGAACTGTCACATAGTAAACAGTCAATACATTTTTGTCTCATTTCTGATGTGATGATTTTCTAATATTCTCCACTAGTAAAACGTGGTCTGTGGCTCGGCGCCTGTGGCTCAACGGGCTAAGGCGCCAGCCACGTACACCTGAGCTGGCGGGTTCAAATCCAGCCCGGGCTGCCAAACAACAATGACGGCTGCAACCAAAAAATGGCCGGGCGTTGTGGCGGGCGCCTGTAGTCCCAGCTACTTGGGAGGCAGAGACAGGAGACTCGCTTGAGCTCAGGAATTGGAGGTTGTTGTGAGCTGTGATGCCATAGCACTCTATCCAGGATGACAGCTTGAGGCTCTGTCTCAAAAAAAAAAAAAAACGTGGTCTGTTGGAATGCACAAAGGAGTAGACAAATTGGGAGTGTCTAACTGTATAATTTGTTGTCAGCCATTTAATGGTCTGGTGCATACATCCTCAATTTCCTGTTCCTCAAGTGCCTTCCCTTGGCAAAGTGTTAACCCTTGTTTAATCCATCATGTTGCCTGGTCTGACCCTAACCTGTGCAGCTGTATGCTGCTGGTGAGAAACACCTTAAATTCATGACCATTAACCTCATGTAGGCCCTTCATGCCATCTGGCAATCCAGAGTGTTTCCTTGGGCCACTCACATTCCCACTTTTCTGAACAATCATCACGTATCTCCTCTCTCTTCACCCATATGTCCTCTGTTTCTCGACGAAGAGAACTTCCACAAGCTTTGCAACCACATAACTCAGTATAAACATTTGTTATTTGTATTCTGTACTCTGTCATCCCTCCTGTGGTGGACTGCTGGTATACCTGTGTAAGGCCGTGCCTCCACTTGTACCCTAGATCTCATCTTCTCTCATTCACTTAAGACCATCTGTGTAGCGGCACTTGTCTGCTGGATCATTCCACCAACATGCATGCTATTCCTTCCATCAATAAACCCACTAACAGCAACAACAAAACACTCTTGTCTCTACTTTCCTGTTTAGCTTCTGCTCTTTTTTTTCTCCCCTAGACAAGAAAACTAAGATGTTTGTGCTGCTTGTCTTCATTTCTCTATGTCTACTTCGGTCAGACTTCCTTTCCACCCAGCATTTCACTAGAAATGGCTCTTGTTAAGACTACTGCTGACCTCCACTTGCTAAATCCAATTGTTGATTCTCAGTTAAATGAGAATCAGTAGTGTTTGACCTTGTTACTTCCTCCTCCTTGAAACACTATGTACTTGCCTGGACTCAGTGCTCTTCTTACTGTCTGCTCATTGACTGGCTGTTTTCTCTAAATCTCCCTTCTGGTTTTGCCTCACTTCTCTTACCTTTTACCCATGGAGTATTCTGTGCCTCAGTTGCTGGGCCTCTTTCTGTCTGTACCAGCTCCCCTAAAAAATTCACTCTGTCACAAGGCTTTAAGTACCATCCATTAATTCCTGAATTTATATCCCCATCCCTAACGCATCCTCTGAACTCTAGACTCAAATATCCAATATCCACATGATTTCTTCACTTGGATTTCCATCACAATTAATGGCAACTCTGCCATTTTAGTTCCTAAGACCAAAAAACCTTGAAATCATTTTTGCTGCCTCCCTTTCTCTCATATCCCATATTCAGTTGCTCAGCAAATCCTGTTAGCTCTCTGTCTTCAAACTGTGTCCAGAATCTGCTACTTCTGCTCCTGTAGTCCTGGTCTAAGCTGCTGCCATGTCTCACCTGGACTGCCGCTGTAACTCACCTGGTCCCCCTGTGTCATCCTCATGCCTCTTAAGTCACCTCTCCATACAGCAGCCCCGAACTGATCTTTAAAATGTAAGTTAGATCATGTCATTGCTTTGGTCAGAACCTTCCAGTGATTTTTCTGTCTTACTCAGAGTTAAGGCCAGAATTTTTGCACTGGCTTCGAAGGTCCTATGTAGTCTACTGCGGCTTTCTTCCTCCCGTATCCCTTGCAATCCTACTGGCCTCCTGATGTTTCTCAAACAAGGCAGATTCCTTCCTCAGGATCTTTGCATTATTCTGCCTGGTGCACTTTCTCTTCTCCACAGGGCTAATTTCCTCATCTCCTTCAAGTACTTTTTCAAACATCTCAGGGCATCTACCTTGACTACCCTATTAAAAATTACCATACCCTTCCCAGCTGTTTCTTTCTCCATATCTCCTTGTAATATTCTGCATGATTGATTTGTTTATTTCCCATCTCCTCCTACTGGAATGTAAGCTACACAAGGACAGAGATTTTGTCTATCTTATCCATTAATGTAGCTAGATGACCAAGAACAGTGCATGACACGTGGTAGGTACTCAGTGAATATTTGCTGAGTGACTGGACCATTTTCAGGTGTTTGGATTAGCATATTTTTGGCCATCCTGGGAGGAGGGAAAGAGCAGTTTCTTATCTATGATCTAAACTTAATGACTTTTGGACTGCTCCAGTAAAATGATCCATCTGGAAAATGATAACCCCGTAACTGGGAATATGGTCTTTGTTGAAAGAACAACTATTTGTATCTGCATTTTAGTTAGTAATCTTTAATAATATAAAAGTCTTTTTATTGGCATTAAGCTAATAAAAATCCCTTTCCTAATCATCAGAAGCATTCTTCTTTATACTTGGATTTGTGGAAAGACAAAATAATTATTGGATAGCTGTTTAGGTCAATAGCCACTTCTCCCCACCAACCTCCCCTTTTTTCCCTAACATTGTATTCTCTTTCCCAGGAGACACATTTTAGAGTTACATTTAGGATACTGATTAGTGGCATAGTACATTATGGATTCTTTACACAGTCATTCCATAATGAGATAGACTGTGTAATGGCCTCATTTTTATTATGCTAATGCATAGTAAACTTTAGGTCATAATAGCATTTCTCAGGAAAAATCATTTAGTTGATGCCAGACTCTGAAATATTAAACCATGAAGTGCTTAACTTTTAAAGGCTTTCCAACTTCTGAGATCTAAAAAGTAGTTTTTAGACATCATGCCATTTGTTGTGAAATGATGTCCAAAGTTTCTAAGTGGTTACAGCGCGTAAATGATACATCCTTTGGTCTCTTCCCAACCATTTGGAGTCAGCAAGATACTTCGTCTGATCTCCCACCTACCTGTATTTCTCATCCTGATCTTTCTCTTTGCGCTGTTGTCTTTCCGCTGCTGTTCCTCCCAGCTCACCTTTCTTGTTCTTTTCCTCTAATATAGCATTGTCCCTTGCTTTCAGCCAAGCCCTCTTCACAGTTTATTATTATTATGCTTAAAGACACAGTACTTTTCCTATCTTCTAGTACCTGGCTTATTTTACCTGCTCCAACGTTTAGTAAATTCATTATTATGGTAACAAAGTAGAACTAGACAAGACTATTGTAAGATTCTCCTAAGTTTCAGTTCTGTCCAGCGCTGCAGCACTCAGCTCCCACCCTTGTCATGCTGGATGCAAAGGTGAATGAACCATAGTCCTTCCCTTGAGAAGCTTAAAGTTCTGAGGGTTCTACTGTTAAGATATATGTTTGCTTATTGTAGAGCTAAAATTAAACAGATTTGAGAATAAATGAAAGGAATGGTTTGGCCAATTTATATTCTAAAAGAAGTGTGATTGATTAGTCAGAGAACACAGCAGGACAAAGTAAGTCATAGCCATCTTAAGACTGAAGAGGTAAAAACATTATTTGAATTCCCAGAGTATGCTTGGTCCCTGTGCTGGAGGGATTTCTTAGAGGAAAACATTATCTTTTCTGGGTACTTGTCTATTAAGTAGTAAATTATATGCAATGGAAGAATTTGCCAAAATAAGAGAATATGTTTACTGAATTTAGAAAATATAACTCCCAATAAGATGTTGTATGACATTTGTTTGGATTTTTGTGTGTGTGGTTTTCCTCCTTTCATTCAGGGCGAAGGCATGAGGAGAGAAAGTTGAGACCAGCACATAAGGGAAAAGCAAATAATAGAGGGAGGACAGGGAAAAATCAGGTCTGAGCTGACCAGGGAGAAGCATCAGGCTTTAATGGATCCTCAGCATCTGTAAAGCACTTGGAATGCTAGGAAGGGGGGATGGAAAAGCTTGAAACAAGTGGCATGTCACGTGACACCAGAAGCTGCCTCTTCTGCTCCGTGTCACCTGTGCTCATTTCATGGTAGCGCTGGGGATGCTACATAATCTGATGGCTGTGGCCATCGGACCTTATCATGCCAACATGTTTCTCTTCCCTTTCTAGACTGTTACTGAGCTGAGACTTTTGGCTAAGAGTGAATATATAGCACCTTGGAAGTGCCTGAGCCATGAAATGGCCAAGAAAAGAGAGCTATTGTTACAAATGTAGTAGCATCTCCGAAAATAATTGTCAAATGAACAAAAGTAAATGGAGTAACAGCTCGTGTGTCTCTGGTGCTGGTACCTGCACTTGCTGAAAATTGTCCCAATCCACATCCTTAGACTTACGATTCTAAGAACCCTTGATCTCTTAGAGGTTTCATTTTAAAATAAGGTACTTTCTCATGTCTTCCGATCTCTAAACAGAAGGTCCAGATGAGTAGCATAGGGAAGACATATATAAAACAGCTCTTTGTCATGAATATGGGATTTCTGACTCTAAGACTGGTTTAGATGCTGGCTTACTCTCTGCTCCTCAGTTTGCTTGAGTGGATTTAAACTTGAGGTAACAATGCATATGCCTTCATGGATTCATTTGACAATTGGAAAAACATACTGTTTCTTGTAATGACGTGAATGAAGTGGAGAAACTCTTTAAGTTGGAAACAAACACAATTTTTTTATTACATTTGAAGTGCAGGGTTAATATTCTTCAATGTATTTCATTTATAGCGCTTTGATGTAAGTAAAAGACCATCCTACTACAAGTATATATAGAGGTCACTACAAAAGTTTTGAGACTGCGTTTTGGTCCATTATTTCACTTCCAGGAAACAGTTCACAGCATCCTTTCCGATTCACTTGTGCAGGTTTCAACTTCTTTGGCTTATCAGTGTTGCTGGGAGGGCTTACTTATTTCCATCCACAGGGATTTTACATTTCTTGGGTTTTGGGTATCTCAAAACTTTTGTAATGACCCACGTATATACTGTATACACACAAATACAGGTTGCCAAAAATGTATATACATTTTAAGAAAGGAAAAAACTGTATTAAAATTGTAATACTTGATATGTACTGATAACATTTGTAATCTTGTTTCTCCTATAATTGCAAAAGTCAGCTGTGACTTAAATACTATAATTTTTTACACTGTTTTCGTTTCTTAAAATGTGTATACATTTTTTAGCACCGTGTGTGTGTGTGTGTGTGTGTGTGTGTGTATTTTGGGGTCTTTTGGGGGGGGTGACAGATAGGGTGCTGCATTGTCATAGCTCACACCACCCTCTAACTCCGGCTCAAGTGATTCTCCTGCTTCAGCTTCCTGAGTAGCTGGGTGTACAGGTGACACCACGGTGCTCAGCTCGTTTGTCTATTTTTAGTAGAGACAGGATGTCATTCTTGCCCAGGTTGGTCTCAAACTCCTGAGCTCAAGCGATCCTCCTGCCTTGGCCTCCCAGAGTGCTAGGATTACAGGTGTGAGCCACCACACTGGCCCCGCTAGAATATTTTTATACCTATCTCTTCTGTTTTATCCTCACAATGTTTTTGTGTTTGAATTACGGCCACCCCTGTGGTCCCCTTATCTGAGGATTACGTGTTGTGATGCTGCAGTATTCAGTCTGGTAACCAAGATGGCTATTAAGTGACTAACAGGTGAGGATCGTTGATAGCTTCATGTCCCAGGCAGCAGAGCAGGATGGCGTGCAATTTAAAACTCATGAACAGTTTATTTCTGGAATTTTCCCTTTAATATGCCTGATCACTGTTGACCATGCAGATCTTCAAAAAGTGAGATTGCAGATAAGGAGAGACCCCTGTAGTTTTATAAAGTAAATTGTAGCATTGATGCAACCTCTGTAACTCATACTGCTTCAAATTTCACGTTTCTAATGACCTTGTTTTGGGGGGAGAGGGGAAGTTGTTTGTTTTTTAAATGGAGTCTGTCTCTGTCACCTGGGCTAAAGTTCAGGGTCATGATGATAGCTCACAGCAACCTCAAACTCCTGAGCTCCAGTGATCCTCCTGCCTCAGCCTCCTGAGTAGCTGAGACTACAGGTGTGTGCACAGAGAGAGGGTCTCAAACTAATGACCTCACATGTCCTCCCACTTTGGCCTCTCAAAGTGTGAGGTGACAGGTGTGAGGGCCCTGAGCTTGTTTTCATATACTTGGATTTTACATGTTCTATGGGTGCTGGGATCTGATAACATTGTAATCAATGTCTAAAGAAACTGACCTCTAAACTAATAACCCTTCAGGGAAACAGATTCATTTGCCAAGAACTACTAAGGGCCCGGGGGACCTGGATTGGAATCTAGAGCCAGGCTGCACAGGCCAGTTCCTTACACATGGCCCAGCACTCTCCACTGTCTCTTCTGTAGCAGGGGAGACTTCCCCTGGTATCTGCCACCTTAGTATCAGTGGCTCTGGGCCTCATTTTTTACAAACTTGTAGCCATCTAGCCAACAGGCAACAATTTATCAATGGTAGTACATTATAAATTTATTTTATACCAATTCCTACAAATGAAAAGTAGGATTGAAAATAGAATCCCTACTTCCCTGCCTAAACTCAGTCTTTAAGTCAGATATCTTTTTAGCTTCTCAAGTATAGGGTTAAAATATTAATATTTGTAGCCTAGAAGATTATATTTAGTCATATTTAAAACCACTTCCTATGTAGATAATACATTTTGTGTCTGACTGGAAGTTCATTTAAATAAATGCTGGTATGGCCTAACAGGACCTGTCCAGATAGACTGCTATTTTGAAATCCTTTAGGGTTTCAGAATGTATGACTTTGCTTGTTCTAATATTATCTTGTGTTATTTCAGAAATCCTGCCAGAAACCTGTAGACAAATATATTGAGTATGATCCTGTTATCATCTTGATTAATGCTATTTTATGCAAAGCCCAGGCCTACCGACATATTCTTTTTAATACTACAATAAATGTAAGTTGTGATAATATTGTTATTTATTTTATTTGATGATGCCATTGCATTTTAAAAGAACAATTCTGAATCATTACAAAAGAATAATAAGAATTAAAGAATATTATGAAAAGGAAAAAAAAAATACTAGCTTGAGGGTAGGTCTTATATCTCAGAATTTCTAGAAGTCTCTAGAAATAACAAGTATGGGTTTGAAAAGGTACACAATACTTAATGAATGTTTAAGACTGTGATCACTGGTAGGAAACGGACAAGCCTTAATATGGATTGCCTTTTGTTAAGTAGAAGCTCATATCACTGAAATTTTTTTTTTTTTTTTTTTTCTGGAGACAGAGTCTCACTATGTTGCCCTGGGTAAGAGTGCAGTGGTGTCTCAGCTCACAGTAACCTCAAACTCTTGGGCTTCCATGATTCTCTTGCCTCAGCCTCTCAAGTAGCTGGGACTACAGGTGCCTGCCGCAACACCTGGCTGTTTTTTTGGTTGTAGTATTTATTGCTGTTTGGCAGTTCTGGGCTAGATTCGAACCCACCAGCTCTCATGTATGTGGCTGGCACGCTAGCCGCTGAGCTATAGGGGGCAAGCCACATATCACTGATTTTAAACAAAATAAAATTTAACATATCCAGATAAGGAGAGAATTGTTCCTAAAAGAAGCAGACATTAAAAGGAAAATATTAAAAAACATAATTTATTGCCTTTTTTACTCTGTGATTAAAGGAATGTATGAGGTAAATAACAGCATTGAGTTTAATCAGAAAAGTCATGATTTATAAAGTTTGATTTTTCAAAATATACTTTTAGTTTATCAAATTGAGAACTCTGGGTAGAAATTACATAAAATACAGAACACCCAGTTAAATTTGGGTTGCAGATTTTACAATAAACACATTTTTTAGTGTATATGTGTCCTAAACGTTGCACAGACCATACTTATAAAAAAAAAAAAAAAATTAGTCGTTGTATATCTGAGATTCAAATCCTTTGTTTTTGTTTGCTAAATCTGGCAATCCTGAATTTGGGCTAACTTGAACAGTTATGTTACAGTTTATTTCTTCCTGTCACACCTCCCAAGTTAACCAGGTAATATCTAAATTTCCAGAGCATTGGTTCTCAAACTTTGCTGCATATTAGAATCATCTGGCTGGTGGGGGCAGCTTTAAATCTGCCAAGCTGAAGCCCTCCTAGAACCAAGGGGCGATTGCAGAGTGCAGCCAGGGGAATTAGTGTGTCCTCTGGAGGAGCTCAGGAGCTGACTGACGCCTGCCCCTGGACCACACTGGCTTTGCACTCGTGCTTTGTTCCCCTACTTGGTATTGATGGACCATGCTCAGTCTGTGAGAAATATGTAGGAGAAAAGCCAATTTTTGTTGCCTAGTATTTTCTTCCTTGTTCTTTTTGTTGAGACAGAGTTGCCCTGGGTAGAGAGCTGTGGCATCATAGCTCATAGCAACCTCAAACTCTTTGGCTTAAGCAATCCTCTTGCCTCAGCCTCCTGAGTAGCAGGGACAATAGGAGAATGCCACAACTGCCAGCTGGTTTTTCTATTTTTAGTAGAGACAGGGTCTCACTCTTGCCCAGGCTGGTCTCAAACTCCTCTGAGCTCAAAGGATCCACCCACCTCAGCCTCCCAGAGAGCAGGGATTACAGGCATGAGCCACCATGCCTGGCCTAGTATTTTCTATTTTAGCCAAAATCCCACTGTTAAGAACTCCAGCTTTTAATTGTTCTCTTTTAATATATTGAGTTCTACTCATCCACGTGAGGCATTTTTAAAGAAAATTTATGTTTAAACGAATGGCTCCTTATGCAGTATCGTGAAATATTCAGATTAAATTTGTTCTCTTATTGCTGTTTCCACCCATACATGAGTCACATAAATTCTTTGCTTGATTGTGAGTATAGGACACACAGATGTTGAAAATACATAATGAAAGGTAGAATACTATTTAAAACAGTGAGGGGTGCACAGTAGAATCTGGAGTTGTTTCAAAATGTGGATGTCTTTACAACCAAAGACTCAGAATGGGGAGCCTAGACATTTATATTTTGAAAAATCTCCCCATACGATTCTGATGGACACTGCTGATTGAGAACCACTGCAGTTAGCTGCTTTATTAGGTAGGAAGTTCTAAGTTTGAAAAACACAATTAGATGGGATTGTCTTCAAAGCCACGAATACTTAGCTACCTTTGTGCCTGGTGATGTTAAGTGCAACTGAGTATTTCTTTACCTAATTGAATGGCAATGTCTTTGACTATTAGATCCATGGAAAACTCTGCATGTTTTGTTTGCTTTGCGAAGCATACCTGCGGTGGTGGCAGCTTCAAGATTCCAACCAGAACACTGCCCCTGATGACTTGATCAGATATGCTAAGGAGTGGGATTTCTATAGAATGTTTGCCATTGCCTCTTTAGGTAAGGAGACACCACATTTTCCATTCTTACTTAACTGGTGTTTAAGACATGTGGCCTTAATCATTGGTAAGAGAAACTAGTTAACACACAACTTGAGACTGTTTTCAGCTGTACCACTAACCTTTGAGGTAGTCTGTCAAAATTGCATGCTTGCTTTTTTATTCGTTGCCACATGTGTGTTTTGGAAATAGTTATGGTTATTAAATTAGAAAATCTCATAAAATATTTGAAGCATAATATTGTTGATAAAATTCTTAATGTTTAAGTTCTGATTGTCCAGTCTGAAGATTATGTAGGCCCCATCTTTATTAAAACAGATTGATAATTGCCAGGTAGACCGGGCGTGATGGCTCACGCCTGTAATCCTAGCCCTCTGGGAGGCCTAGGCTGGTGGATTGCCAGACCTCAGGAGTTTGAGACCAGCCTGAGCAAGGGCGAGACCCCTGTCTCTACTGAAAAAAAAAAAAAACTAGCAAGGGACGGTGCCTGTTGCTCAGTGAGTAGGGCACCAGCCCCATATGCCAAGGGGGTGGTGAGTTCGAACCCGGCCCCGGCCAAACTGCAACAACAACAAAAAAGAAAACTAGCAGGCATCATGGCAGGCGCCTGCCTCCACCCACAGCCTTCCAGGGGGCAGGGGCAGGTCACCCCATTCTTTCAGTTGCCTAGAGCCTTGGAATCACACCTGATGCCTCTTTCTTTGATACCCACTAGTCAGATTATCAGGAAATCCCGTGGGCTCCACCTTCAGAATATTTCTTCTGCTGCACTTCTGCTTCTGTCTACTCCCTCTGTGCGACCACCCTGCTGCAGGCCACCCTCAGTCTCACCCACGTCAATACAGTCGCCTCCTTGTTTGTCGCCCAGTTCTCTGGCAGTGTGCTCACAGCTCAGGGTGGTCCTTTCAAACAAGTCAGATCTTGTCCCTCTTCTCCCCTATCTGTTCTGGTCTGGCTTCTCTGGTTGACCTGCTTCGAGCACAGTGGGTGAACTTTCACCTTTGGACCTTTTGGCTGGCTGTTCCTTCTGCCTGGGCCACTCGTCCCCTCAGTGCCCATGTCTGACTCCCTCACGTCCTCATGCTTTGTGGAGATTTCACCTTCTCAATGAAGCATCCCCTGACCGATGCTGTCACTTCCCTTTGATGCTCCTGATCTCCCTTTCCTGCTCTGCCGTGTCTTTCTCATGGTCCTTACGTTATGACATATCGTAGAACTTAGCGCCTTTTCGTTCTCACCCGCCCTCCCCACTGACATACAAACTGTACGAGGACGGGGCTCTTTGTTTCCATCACTGATGTGGCTCCAGCACGCAAATGCCTGGCTTACAGCAGGTGCTCTGTAAACATTTCTGAAGATAAACTGTGGCATGTCTATATCTTTTTATCTCATATAAGGAAAAAAAGGTTATTTTCAAATAGTGTGAAATTCCTATAGCAATTACTCTGATGGATATTTTGACAATCAGAAATTTCTTTTATTGTTACTTAACATTTTTACATATCTTAATCCTAAAGGAGTTTATTTAGAACATCTTACATAAATATAGCATTCTGTGATGTAAAAACTGCTTTTGTGGGTATTTAATTTTCACAACCATCGTCTGAGGTAAGTGGGTTAGGGTTCTTCCCTGTCACTGCAGAAGCATAGATGTAATGGTGAATGATTTCCCCAACCCCCCACCCCTGGCAGGGCAGTGTTGGCATTGAGACTGAGAAAGGTTCCCCCATTCATCATTTTCTTCACTGCACATCCTATACCAGGCAGCAGCCCCTACTGCTCCCTGATCAGCAGGAGCCTGAGGGCTGAAGCCATTCCAGAAATCTCATAAATCCTAAATTTCAAGGATGTGGAGGTTATCTAGTCCAGCCTGTTTAGTGCAAGAAAGCCTTCTCTCTAGATTGCTGAGGCGGTCTAGCTTTGTTAGTGTCCCTGCCATTGTTAAATGATTGTTGTTGCTCATCAGTTATTCACCATGTATTTATTTAGGGAGTTCTTTATTGTTTTTGATCCAAAATCCAAGTCTGATGATCTGCCTATCTGAGCAGATCCTTGCAGTCCACAAGCCTGTGGCTCAGCGAGTAGGGCCCCGGCCCCATACACCCAGGGTGGGGAGTTCAAACCCAGCCCCGGCCAAACTGCAACAAAAAAATAGCCAGGCGTTGTGGCAGGCGCCTGTGGTCCCAGCTACTCGGGAGGCTGAGGCAAGAGAATCATCTAAGCCCAGGAGTTGAAGGTTGCTGTGAGCTATGATACAACGGCACTCTACTGAGGGCGATAAAGTGAGACTCTTGTCTGTAAAAAAAAAAAAAAAAATGAAGGGAGATAGCATGTCTCCCCTGAAGAGTATGCCAAATTTCATGTCAGTTACTCATCCTAAGTTATTTTTATTGATTGTAATCACCTCTTTGTGGAACCTCTTTAGTTTGGCTACACAGGTGACCCCTGAACAACAAGGAATTAGGGGCACCAACCCTCCACACAGCTGAAAATCCATATAATTTTGACTCTTAAAATCCTACCTATTAGTAGCCTACTGTGGACTGAAAGAAAGTCTTTCTGATAACATAAGCACTCACTTAACCCATATTTTATATTTATATTATATGTTATATGCATCATAGTCTGTATTCTTACAATACAGTAATCCAGAGAAAAGGAGATGTTATTAAGAAAATCACAGAGAAAATGTATTTAGTATTTATTAAGTGAAAATGAATCATTTTAAAGTTCTTTTCCTCATTGTTTTCAAGTTGAGTAGACTGAGGAGGAAGAAGAGGGGTTGGTTTTGCTGTCCCAGGGGCGGCAGAGAACCCTTGTGTAACTGGACTCATACAGTTCAAACCCACGTTGTCCAAGAGTATGGGACATTTCAAGAGGAGTGTGGTTTTCTCTGCTATAAGTATGATGTGTATGTTACAGAAAAACCTGATTCTGCAGAAATCTAAACTACAAACAACACAGCCTGTGGGAACAACATTAAGTTAGGGATAGACCACTCAGAACATATGCTGCTCGGTAATCAATTAATAAAATTATAGCACACTTGAAAGGAACATTAAATTACTACTTAATGGGAACTGAACAGATTATGCCGTATTCTGACCATAGGATACAGTGGAACTATTGCTTTTAATCTAGACTCTGTCCTTCTATGAATACTTTCTGTTAGAATAAAGAATCGTACTTAGGCCAGGCACAGTGGCTCACACCTCTAATCCTAACACTTTGGGCACCTGAGTCAGGAGGCTTGCTTGAGGACAGGAGTTGGAGACTAGCCTGAGCAACATAGTGAGAACTCGTCTCTACAAAAAGTAGAAAACTTACTAGGTGTGGTGGCAGGTGTATGCAGTCCCAGCTACTTGAGAGACTAAGACAGAGGGATCCCTTGAGCCCAGGAGTTGAGGTTGCGTGAGTTTTTGATGACGCCATTGTACTCAAGCCTAGGCAACAGAGTGAGACCCTATCTCCAAAAAAGAGAGACAGAGAATTGTATTCAGAATTAATGAGGGATGTTTTTTTAATTTAGGGGACAGAATATTCAAACTTTTGTAAATAGTAGGCACTCAAATAATGGAAGAATGTGCAAAGAAGAATGTCTTTATGTTATCCCATTTTTAGGATAAGCCCCATCTTTTAGACTTAAAGGCCTCCATCTCCTTGTTTTATCCTCTCTTGGAGATAACTTACACAGATAATGTAAGCAGAATCTTATTCCTCGAGAGAACTTCAGAAAATTGTTTAAAATTCTAATGGAGTTACTTTTTCTTCAGTGGATGACGAAATACTTCATGAAGAACTATTGAAATCTGTTTCTGAAATCATACCAGCAGGGTGTGACACAGAAGCCAGGGGCTATTTTTTAAAAAATAAAATAAAAAGAAATTTGGTCTTGTTAAAATATTTCTTATGAAGTCAGCTGATAAGCTGCATTTAGGAATTGTGGTTTATTTGTTTTTGGAGGGATATGTTTTGGATGGGGATATTTACATTTTTATTGTCCATTTTCTCCTTAGAACAAACTGCCTTTTTTATTGGCATTTTCATTTTCCTGTGGGTAGAACGGCCCATGACCGCAAAAAAAAAGCCCAACTTGGTTTTGCTGCTGAAAGCATTGCTATTATCTAGCTACGGAAAACTCTTGCTGATTCCGGCTGTCATTTGGGAACACGACTACACACTTCTGTGCCTCAAACTCATTAAAGTATTCGTCCTTACATCAAATTTTCAGGCAATTAGAGGTGCGTTTTTTATTCCACCTGCTCAGCTTTCCTTTATAGAGCTTAAAGCCTTGTTTCTAGAGCATAGTTTTACATAATCTGCAGGACATTGGAATTGTTCGTTGCTATTAACAATATTTAAATGTGGATGGTGCCTTATACTTAGCAGGTAGTCAGTATTTGTTAAATCTAACCACATAGTCCTTGACAATTTTGAAAATGCTTTCATGAGTATTACTTCTATCCTGGGAGGGTAGTCAGGGAGCCATTAGTATGTCTGTGTCATGAACCAGTTTGCCGGGTCCAGACTCATACGTCAAGCCAGGAGAGAAAGCCACATCTGCCTCTCAATCCAGGACGGTTCCTGCTGTGCTATGACAGAGACAAGTATCCATCCCTCTGTGCCTTCATTTTTCCTATATATTGTGAGAAGTTCCATTTTAAATGAACCTGTCAGCTTGGGGCCAGCCACATACACTGGAGCTGGCAGGTTCGAATCCAGCCCAGGTCCGCCAAACAGCAAAGACAACTACAACCAAAACAGTGCAAGCACCTGTAGTCCCAGCTATTTGGGAGGCTGAGGCAAGAGAATTGCTTAAACCCAAGTTGGAGGTTGCTGTGAGCTGTGACGCCACGGCACTCTACCCAGGGCGACAAAGTGGGACTCTGTCTCAAAAAGAAAAAAATTAAATGAACCTGTCACCTGGCACTTTTTATCAGAATGCTTGTCATTTCTCAAACTGTGTATCATTTTTTCCTACTCTTTTCTTTATAACCTTAGAATCTTTTTTTATCTTTTTTTTTTTTTTTTAATATTCTTGGGAATCTGTCTCTTTGAGGAGGATCTCTGTTTTTGTTATAAGCAGAGGCTCATACACATTATTCGTAGATGGTCAGTGGGAGAAGGTGACAGCATAGATTAATAAGAATATGGATGTTCTCAGAATAGCTTTATAAAACAGTTCACACTGCCACAGAATTTACCTGCCAATATTATTTAATTAAATTCTTAAAAACTCAATTGGCGGCCTTCTTTCTTCTAGTGACGCTGAACATCAACCGCAAGCTCTCTCTGTTGGCCATCCTGAGTGGCTTACTACTAGAAAGCACTGTGGTCTACTTCTTCCAGAGGATGGAATGGGACATTGGAAGTGATTGTGCCATCTACAAATCTCAGGACTTCTGAGGAGGTACTAAGACCTGCAGTGTCTGTGCATACAGAATTAGATGTCCTCGTAAGATAACTAAGTTCCTACATAACCCATCCCACAGCCTCTAATTCCCTCTGGGTTGCACACATCTTCCTTGAGAGATTTAGTACCTAGCTCCCGGGGCCTTCACTTCAGTTCCTCTTGTCATCCTCGGGGACATCAGCATCCATATTTTTTGTTGCATCTAGGGCTCTAACCTCACAGTTTCTCTAACACGCCTGACACCACCCATTCCTCCTAAGATCCTGGACCCTAAGACTGTCTCCTCCTTCCCCAGCCACGTTCCCTTCCTCACCTGCCCTGCTCTTCATTGCTTTCTCACCTCTAGTTCCTCGACTTCTGACCTTCCTTCACTTCTGACTTGCCTTGCCTGCTTTCCAGCCACACCTGGCACCTGCAGACAGTGCTGGGCTCCTTTTTCTTAGTTGCTGGAAGCCTCAGCTCCTGCCTTCCCCACACTGCTGTGCTGTTCAGTCTGTGTGTAGATCCCCATGTGCTTTTTTTTTGAGACAGTCTCACTTTGTCACCCTGGGTAGAGTGCTATGATGTGACAGCTCACAGCAACCTTAAGCTCTTGGGCTTAAGTGATTCTTTTGCCTCAGCCTCCTGAGTAGCTGGGACTACAGGCCCCCATCATAATGCCCGGCTGTTTGTGTGTTGCAGTTGACCTTGTTGCTTTAGCTGGCCTGGGCTGGATTCAGACCTGCCAGCCTTGGTGTATGTGGCCGGCTCCCTGCTGACTGAGCTATGGCACCGCCCCCGTGGTACTTGAGCAGCCAGGCACAGAGCCCCAGCCAGCCTCCGTAGCCCCTCTGCCTTCAAGGTGACCCTGCCACCATAGGGCTCAGTGCCATCATTCCAGCATCTTCCCGTGGTCCATGCCCCCATGCCTGTGCTCACGGTGCTGAGAATTGACATTGTTGCAGGTTGCAAGTGCTTTCTTCACCTTCACTTCAGATCTTCGGCTGTCCATACTCTCCCCTCCTGCCTTCCCGTCTCACACTGTGCCCGCTGCTTCTCTGGGGCTGTTTCCTTCCCTCCTGTCACACCCACCTGTGGATCCCAGCCTTGGTGCTGTGTGAGGAAGCAGGATCCTGGAGCAGTTGCTGGAAGGCTGGGCTGGAGGCTGAGGAAAGCACGGGAGCACGGGAACCCAGGTCTCGTCTGCGGCCCACGTCAGGGAACGTTGAGGCCATGCTTCTGGCCACTCCTTCCTCAGTTCTCCTTGCAGATGGCAGCTCTGAACTTTCTCTCCCTCCTCTACGCACCATCCTGCACACCCACTTACTCCTCTTCCTTGCCGCGTCTTCAGAGATGTTGCTGCTTCGTTTATCATCTCCTCTGCAGTGGCTCCCTCCCCCACCCCCAGCCTGAGTACATCAGTATCTCTATTCCAGAGCATTTGGTCTAACCTGCTTCTTCACCACCTTTTCTGTTTGTAAAATACACTTTCAGTCTCCTGAATGTAAACTAAAATTCACGAGGAAGCCGATGGCCAGCTCCTCCTCAGAGCCCTTCTCCGTCAGCTCTGCTCTAGAAGCTGCTCGCTCATGGCCTCTCCTGGAAGAACTCACTGATCGGTTCCCTCCTGTCAGGCCTTTGTTCACTTACTTCCTTCCGTGTTGTCCGCCCTCTCCCTTTGCACGTTTCCTCCAGACTGCCCTCTCCAGCCTCGCTCTCTGCCACGTCACGTCACGTCCCCGTGCCCCCTGCACTGCCCCCTACAGAGCGGTCTGATGTGGAGCGCAGGGAAGCGGAGTCCTGTCCTTGCAGTGCTCATCTCTTTTCACTCAGACCACAACTCCACCTGACCCTCTCCAGCCTAAAGGTCGTAACAACCTTGTTAGCCTTACGGTGCCATGTAAGTGTTCCTGAGTCTCCATTCCTGGGGGCCCTCCATGTTTTTCAGTAATTCCTTATTGTTGACAGAGGACTTTCTCATTTCTGCCTAAGGACCAACTTTAGTTTTCTCTAAGCGTTAGTGTGGCCCTTTATAACTTCATCTCCCCAGGCCTGTTCCTTCCCACATCCTCCATCTACTGCGGCCTTCTCTTCTCAAACCTGCCTCATTCTCCCCAGCTCCTAGGGATCCCTTGTCACCCAGCCAGTCATCAGGGCGTCTCCATGAGTGGAGAGTTTCCCCAAAACTGGAGTTTGTGGGGCTCACTCCTCGGGTGACCTCCTGGTGCTCAAATTAACACCTGTACCAGTCCTGTGCCACAGCTGTCCTAGCATTAGGTCTTTTCTCCCCAACTTCTATAAGTGCTTCTGCTTGTCAGACTGTCAATTGTCACTGATAGTCAGGAAAATAAGGCCGCATGCCTTTAATCCTGTTTTCTGTCATCCCATGTTTTATAATTGTCTGTGTCTTATATAAAAGTTCGTGTGTTTTGTTTCTGCTCAGAAGCAGGAATTGGAATTTGAGACCATTGTCTGCTTTTTCCCTCCTTTGCTGGCAAAGTAATAAACTTCTCTTTTCTTCTCAAAACCAAACAAAACTTTCATGTGTTCATGCCTCACTTCCCCAGCGTGGTGACAAGTTTGGTGCCAGGAGAAACAAGCCTCAGGTTCCTCTGTGCTTACTGTAGCTCAGGGTCTGCACTAGTAAGTATTATTGACTTGATTTTCAGCAGAATGTGCCGTCTGAATGTCTCCTTCATTATCTACAGTTTTATTCTTTACTACCTGTGGCATGACCAGCTGCATCTGAAAGCGAGAAGACATGAAATATAAACGAAGATCCTCATTTCTGATGAGTAAAATGAAGCAGAGATTTGGGAAGCCTTCCTGAAAAAAATTAATGGTGGTAGCAGTGGGTACCCAGCCCTTCCCACCTACACACACGTCTAAGAAACAACCAAGCCCTTTATGTGTAGATGCAGACACACACAGACCCAAGGGCTATAGTGCAGGACTCACACGTGCAGCAGGTGAAGGGTTGTGTTCTAGACAACATCAGGTAAGCACTTCTACTTTCACACACAATAAAAATATGCAGGGTGGGTTCATTCCTTGGACATGTTTATATGTTTTTAATGGAAATATTGTTACTGGTTTAAAATAATGTGTTGTAGTGCTCCTGTGGCGCCAACAGTTAGCGCGTGGTATAGACATCTGAAAATAATGTGTTGTGTTCTTACAATAATAGAGACACTTTCCTCTTAATAAAGTCTTTCAGAATAAACTGAGTTTTTGTATGTTTTCAATTTAATAACAAAGTTACTAAAGTTATTAAATTAGTAAGTCAAAATAAATACATCATTCTTATAAATTCATACCCAGTTCACCTCCAGTCTGTCTGGATCACCACAGTGGTATTTGTTAGTCTTTAAAATTAGCTGATCTAAAAGTAAGAAACTTGATGGGAATAATAATACCTCAGGAAAGCTGTTAGTTAAAAAATAAGACAGCACCTCTCTCCTTTCCGCTCTCCCTGTTTCTTTCATTTGCTCTTTTATTCATTCTTGACTTACTGAGCACCTGCTACATGTGCCAACCCTGTGGCTACAGTGGTAAGTGAGGCAGGGCCCGCTGGGAGTTTACTGGGGACTTGGTCTCAGAAGTCCCGGTGGAGAACGTGTGATAAGTATCAGAAAAGGGTGGCAGGGATACCTATGCAGCCTTAGAAGTTGGGCAGGGGAGCGTGTTCTGAGAAAGGGGAAACGAAAGGAAGTTTCTAGTTTCCTTGGGGGGGAGAGTAAGAACATGCCAAGTTCGAGAGGGCAGAGCATGCAGGGACAGGCAGAAGCTGGGCCATGGGGGTTTTAAAATGACACTAGGGGCGGTGCCTGTGGCTCAGTGAGTAGGCACATATACCAAGGGTGGCAGGTTCAAACCCAACCCTGGCCAAACTGCAAGAAAAAAATAGCCGGGCATTGTGGCGGGGGCCTGTGGTCCCAGTTACTCGGGAGGCTGAGACAAGAGAATCGCCTAAGCCCAGGAGCTGGAGGTTGCTGTGAGCCATGAAGCCATGGCACTCTACCAAGGGCGACAAAGTGAGACTGTCTCTAAAAAACAAACAAACAAAAAAAATGACACTAGAGAGTCACGTAAAGTTAGTAAGGGCCTCATGGGTTATAATGTATCCCCAAGGACAGTGAAACCAGGATAGCTTAAAAGGAAGACTCCAAAGTTGGAATCAATTGGGATAACATGTCAGGATAGCCACAGGACGGAGAGGGCTATTGACCACTAGATGGAGCCTATAAATGTTAAGGGGAGAGGGGAGCAAGGTTCAGAGACAAAACCAAAAGGAAAAGATGAATTAAAAACAGGAGTTTGGGGAAAAGACCAAAAAAAATTACAGCATATTGGCTTGGCGCCTGTGGCTCAAGCGGCTAAGGCACCAGACACATACACCAGAGCTGGCAGGTTGGAATCCAGCCCGGGCCCCCCGAACAACAACAGCTGCAACCAAAAAATGGCCGGGTGTTGTGGCAGGCGCCTGTAGTCCCAGCTACTTGGGAGGTGGCGGCAGGAGAATCGCTTGAGCCCAGGAGTTGTAGGTTGTGAGCTGTGATGCCAGGGCACTCTACCCAGGGTGACAGCTTGAGGCTGTCTCAAAAAAAAACCAAAACAGCATATTGATCACAGCTTTGCACATCTTTTTCTTGTTAACTATAGCAAGTCAAGATAAACACATCACTCCTACAAATTCATACCCAGTTCACCTCCAGTCTGGATCACCACAGAGGTATTTGTCAATCTTTAAAAAAAACAAAGCAAGCATTAAAACCCCTTTCTCCATGAGTGTCTGCGAGCAGGACTTAGCTCAGGCCTGTGGAACGTGTGGCTGAGGACTTGTAAGGAAAGGAGTAAAAGTCTGGGAGGAAGACAAAGCATTTTCCTTCAAATGGCCAGCTGGGTAAACTGCAGAAGGCAGCTAGTCCTCTCCCCACAGCCTCTCTCACCCCCAGGCCTGGGAAGTTCATCTCTGCACTGTTAGTAGCTGTACATTTTTCTCAACATTTTTAATGAAAAATTTGAAAGATAAAAGTGTTTTCATATGGTAAAAATACATCTATCACCTAGATGTTATAGTTAATTTTGCCATGACTTAAAGTTTCTTAATGAAAAATAAAGTTTATTTACTTATTTTTGAGCAGGATATTGCTCTATCACCTGAATAGAATGCAGTGGTGTCATCACAGCTCACAGGGTTCAAACTCCTGGATTCAAGTGATCACCTTCTCAGCCTCCTGAATCTCTGGGACTACAGGCACGAAGCCACTGTGCCCGGCTAATTTTTCCATGTTTTGTAGAATCAGGGTCTCCTTATTCAGGCTGGTCTCACTCCTGGCCCCAAACAACCCTTCTGCTTCAGCCTCCCAAAGTGCTTGGATTATAGGCCATGAGCCACCACACCTAACTAAAGTTTGTTTTAAATATTTCTGCAACTAAGCAGAATCGCCCATTTAATTATACTGGGAAGTTACAAAGTGGTGGTGTTTGGTGCCTTAGAATGATGTCTGTATTTTCCAAACCATCCTTACCCCCCAAAATTGAGATGAAAACAAATGTATTTATATGAAAATCCACTTGAAGGTCTAAAAATAAGGTAACTCATAGGTGCCCACCTTTCCTGAAAAGCACGTGCACTCTAGTCATCCTGGGAAACTGTCACCTCATCACAGTCATGGATCTGTTATGATCACATCGTGGTGACACTTGGACAGAGCCCACTGCTGGCTCTTGAGTTTTCAACACAGCCAAGAACTAAAGGAGAAAAAGCCCACGATGTACGAGAGCACAGTGTAGACCAGTAGGGCACATGGAAAAAGACAAAGTGGCCTTTTGTTAAGAAATTTTCTACCACTGTTTGAACCAAAATGGGAAGAAAACATCCTAGTGTATAAATGAGCCAAAAAAAGGGATATTTTTAGATATTTACAAGATAGCATTAATCGGAAAAATAAAGACTTTAAAAAAAAAACACAATGGTTAAGGAATTTGCTTAAGGTCAACAAAATGGGTCTGTCTGGGTCTTCTCTAGTCTCCCCAAGGGCCCCAGGTCTGTCCTGGCCTCTGTCTCCCAGCTATTGGTGGATCCTTTATCTTCCTTTATTGACAAGAGGATAATTTACTGTTCTCCAAATACAGGGAATAGCGAACAAATGCTTTAAACAAATAGGGAACTCAAATGACCAGATCCAAATTTAAATAATGGTCCTTTGCCTCCTGGTGCAGCAGCTGGGGCAGGAAATGAGCACTTTCCCTTGTCTTCCCTCAGTGGAGGACCTGTGTGCCCTGAGGGCTGTCGTGTGCCCTTTGGATACCTAATCAGAACCTTTCCCTATGAAACTGGGAGCATATGCTGAAAGGAAAAGTTTTTAGCCCAAGATTAAATTCATTCCTGAAGAGCCAACAGAAAGAACATGAGAAACGCAAGAGCCTCGGTGTCTAAAGCAGGACTCTATCTGCCCTTAAGTAACATGCACATGTGCTGTTTGCTTGTTGCCGGTGCCATGATTGCTGACTTTAATTCCCATAGGGGCCCTGGAAGATGCCCACTGACTAAAGTTGACTAAAGCCCATCAGGAAAAGCTGCCTGAGTATGCAGAAGTTTGCATGATGATGTACACAACACACAGGCAGAGCCGGGGGAAGAATACACAAGTGCCAGAACCCTGCCTGAGGCTCCTGCAGCTACCGTGCAAGTGATCACACGCTGGGTGGCTTACAATAACACGTTCAGTCTCACCACTTCTGGAGGCAAGAAACCCAATTCAGTTTCACTGGGCCAAAATCAAGATGTCAGAAGGGCCTCCCTCCCCCGAGGCTCCAGGGGAAGAGTCCATTCCCTATCTCTTGCAGCTTTTGGTGGCTGTTGCCTTTCATTGGCTGGTGGCCACATCAATTTCAGTTTCATCTTCACACGCATCTTCTATGTCTGTGAAACTTGCCTCTACCTCTAGGACACTTGTGATGGCATTTGGACCCACCTAGATAATCAGAATAATCTATTTCAAGATTCGTAATGACTTCTGCAAAAGCCCTTTTTCCAAATAAGGTCATATTTCCAAGTTTCAGAGATTCTATCTCTGGACAGGTTATCTTCAAGGGGTTCTTTTCCAGCCTGCCATAAAATTATCTGGCTCCCCACCCTCACCCCAAGGACTCTGTAGTGGAGCAAAACTCTTAAGTGTATCTGTAACTTCCATCAAAATTTCAGGGCAACTCAAGTTCTCACATTGCAGTGAGCCACCCATTTGGGGAACTGTTGGAGCAGAAGCTCCATGGTCAGATGTGTGTGAAGGAGATCC
>CAUYRH010080569.1:0-53341 GCA_963574655.1 Perodicticus potto | reverse complement strand
TGAGACAGAGCCTCAAGCTGACACCCTGGGTAGAGTGCTGTGGCATCACAGCTCACAGCAACCTCCAATTCCTGGGCTCAAGCGAGTCTCTTGCCTCCACCTCCCAAGTAGCTGGGACTACAGGCACCTGCCACAACACCCAGCCATTTTTTGGTTGCAGCCGTCATTGTTGTTTGGCGGGCCCCGGCTGGATTCGAACCCGCCAGCTCAGGTGTAAGTGGCTGGCACCTTAGCCCAGTGAGCCACAGGCGCCGAGCCTGGAATCCAGTTTGAGCAGAAATGGTGAAGAGGATGAAATCATTACAGATGTATGTTGTGTTTCCTTCACAGCCTTTAAAGTAACAAATGAGGGTACGTTTCTTGTCAGCCTTCCTGTTCAGCATTTGACAACTCTTTGTTACATTTGGATAGATAATGTTTGCTTTGGATATATGCTCTCCCTCAAATCTAAATATTCTGCCTTGGTAATTATACAGATGGGCACATGACCCACTCCACAGAGCATGGAGATTCTCAGCAGATTGTAAATAGCCTATTGTCCTATTAGATTTTAGGGAAGCTAAGCCGTTGCCTCCTCCAAACATGAGACACGCAATCTGTTTATCATCTTATGTTTAGGCTTAAGATTTAAGCTGTAATGAATACCGGTTCAAAGAGATCGAGGTATAAGAAGGAGGTCGGTAGTTACAGCAATAAAAACAGGAACAAAAAGAGCAGCTTTTGTGAAGGACTCCGGCTGGAATAATGATGATAGAATTGTCTAAATCGATACATCTCTTGTCAGACGCATGTCTGATGTTTGAATCAACCAGGCCTTTTCTGCAAGAGCTTTCCTCGAGAATATTGAATTATTTATTATTTGTATCTTTTTTTTTTCTTTCTCTTTCTGATGATTTTTTTTCCCTCTGACTTAGTAAAATTTGTTTTTCATGCTGCCAGGTTCACTGTTGTCTACTCTTTGATAAATAGCAGTAATTGGGCATATAGCAGAAGTCATGTACAAATGTATGACTTCAATTACATCTAGAGCATTTTTTTTCTCTATATTGATCTTTTTTTTTTCTTATAAAATCTGTTCTCTATAGCCTGTGGTGCTGCGTGTTTTAAAGAATTATCCTTTGTCCGTTGTGTCGGCATATACTCTGGACTATATGTATCTCTTTAAGAAATGGGGTTCTTCCTGGACATCAGGCTGGACAGACCTGGAAGGGGAAACTGTGAAGCTTTTACCTGGTGGACTTCATCTGACTGTGTTGCCGGGCCCTGCATTTCATCTCTGTAGTTTCCGTAGCTGGTTTTCCTTGTAGGGCCAAGGCAGGGAAGTTGTATGTGCTAAAAATTGTAGAGTACAGTTTCTATTTTTTGAAAAGGAGAAGAAAAGCAAAGTATAGAAGAAATAAGAGAGAGAGAGACAGAGGAGAATGTTCTTGGACACTAATTATTTCTGACTTTCAGTATCTCTTTTTATGACTCTGACACCACGTGTATTTGTAGTATATTTGTCACATAAGGGACTGTCTGTATTTATGCACACACACACATATTTCTAAGGTTAAATAAATACCAGCCTGAGTCTTTGGTCATAATGGCTTGGGCAACAGCAGCAGTTCCTAGGTACAGCCAAGTTTTCTAGCATAGGAATCTGAGGTCTGACAATTTCAAAGGCACCGCTCTGAGTGAACTGAACCTACAAGTAGAGATATGAAAGGTAGGATTGGAAACCTACCGAGGCGCTAAATTGATCACGGCATCCAGAGATTGCAGGCACACTTGATGTCCAGCCTCCCATTTCCCCTGGCCTGGAGATGGCCTTCCCCAAAGGGCAGTGGTGCGAATAACAACAACTCCACGTCACTCCCTGTGTGGCCCTGAGTTTCTGGGGCCACATTCATTGCCTGGGATGAGGTCAGCACTTTTCTGAGAAGCAAAATTCGATGGAACACTGAATTATATTTTTTAAGGCCATGTACATAGAAAATGTTTAATTCTTAAACCTTTGTGAGGGGAAAGTGAGCTCTTAAAAGGCATTTTCAGGTAGGGTATGTATGCACGTTGTTATTTTATCTCATGCCCGGTCCCTGAAGCTATATCTGTTCCATTTTATTCAGGGGGAGAAAATAGAATAAAAATTTTCAGAGCATCTGAGTGATAAAGGAATCACACTCTCAGTTATTACGCTTTAGGTGATGAAGCTGGGATTTAAATAGACAAAGAGAAATTGAGTTGGCTTCAGTTGAGCCTGTGACTCTGGACCGTCCTGTGTTTCTCTGTGTGTTTGCTTGTGTGTGTGTGTGTGTGTGTGTGTCTGTGTGTCCCCATGAGAAGCACTTTGATAAAACTGCTTCTCCCACAAGTAGGCTGTTAGGCACGGCACTCAGAAGCAGCCCTATTGTTTTAGATTCCCTTTGATATCATGTAGGTGTCTGTACCATGCCACCCACACAGGAGAGCAAGTGAGCTGTGAAATATATTCATTGTTAGAGTACCGGGGAAATGGCGGCGAGCAATCGGAGGTAATAATGTCCGACAGGCAAGAGAGGCCGCCAACATTACCTGCATTATTTCGGTTGCCTTTTTCATTATAGGTTCGGGAAATAGGCAGCAATTCGATTATGGCATGATTTGGGATGGAATTGCTTGCGCTCCCTGACCCCGTCACTGGGGGATCAAATGAGAAGTCAGCTCAAATAAAGTTTATAGTGCATTAACTGGACGGAACAGTGCCTTACCCACCGAGCACGATTTTTCATCTTCCAGGGGTTTGTAACTGCAGCCCAGATCTATCTGTACCTTAGGGCACAGGCAGGATTGGCTGAGATGTATGGGAGTGAGGAGAGGCGGCCAATGGTGTTCAGACCCCTCCCCTCCCATGTGCTGCGCCGAGTTCCTCTGCAGCTTGGGCGAAGCAGTGTGATTAATAACAGGGAGGGAACCTGCTTGTTGGATTATTAATTTCCCATCTCCTTTGCTGTGTTTTTTTTTTTTTCCTTTGCACATATTCCTGATGCTTTTCCTTCTGCTTTTTTTCCTTTGGCCTTTTGCAAAGCCTCTCCATCCCTCCCTGTCCCTCCTGGGGCCCGCACTTTTGCCCAGGGAGCCCACTAGTACTTCACAGTGACGCTTGGCCACCCAACCTCATGCAGGCTGGCTTCACTCCTGGGGTGAGTTTCTCCCTGCCCACGGGGGAATCTGTCTGAGAGAGAGAAAGGGAGAGAGAGAAAATATGAGAATGTGGGTCTCCGGGAGTTTGAGCCCTACTGTATTTGAAGCATAGGTTTGGCATTCTGGTAGAAGTGACCCCCAAAGCCAATTTTCTGAGTACCTGAATCCCACCCCACTCTAGGTACTGGGTGGAAAAGTACAATTTCTCTTAGCGTTGTATTTTTTAGATTATATTTTTTCTCACCAATTCTAAATACAAAGAGCGTACATTGCAAAAACAAAGGTGGGTAGATTATGACAGGTAATTGCAAGCTGTCCTACAAAAAGGTATTTGGGGTTCGGGAGTTTTGTCTGAGAGCAGAATTCTGTAATGGGGCAAGGGGGAGACATGGGAGGTTTCTGGGGGAGCTTGTGAGTTGGGGGTACTTTGCATCAAACCTTCCATGACCTGTGTACCTTTGCTTTGCCGGTCTGGCCTTCGTGCCATTGGGAAGGGGAGTTTCTGCAGACTGTGGGTGCAGACAGATGGTTTGTGGTTGTAGCTTGTGCGTTTTTACCTTGCATGTGATGTGAGGACTTCCGGGTTACAATTCGCTGACCTGTTCCCATGTCCGGTTGGTAGAAAAGGAACAGAGGAGGAGGCTGGGCCACTTCCTTTTCCACATTCCACGTTGCATCGCTCTGCTCCGAATCTCCCTCACTTGCCTTGCGAGGTTTCACTTCCTCCTTCCCAAACTCTCTCTTCCTGGAAATCAGCATGATTAAACAGCAGAAGGCTGTGGGGAGTGAGAGGCATTATTCACACAAACTGTCTTTACCAGCGTGTCTGTTTTTCTAAACCTCTGTTTTAATCCTAAGAAATGTACCTTTTTTTGAAGGTTGCCTTGCAGCACCAACAAGCTAATGGGACGGAGGACTAAAGGCATTTGATATTAATTGCTCTCTTTATTTGCAAACTTAAACACAAGGCAGGGAAAAAATCTTCCAAGCTGATTCTTCCTTTGGTTTATTCTGAGCCTGCTTTTTTCCCCCCCTATAAGCATTTGGAGCTGCTTAAATAGTGCATTTTAAGGGGATAGAACTGTGCAGTGATATAGCATCTCTAGTAGCAAGTTTTTTGGTCATTTGTTTTGAACAAATAAAGCAGCCGTGAATCCTATTTGTGTAATTTACACTTGAAAATATTTTATCAAATAGGAGATTTCTGGTCAGACCTTTAAGTTGACATCATCTCTGCCCACAAGAAAAACACTGACCACTCGCTTATTTATTTATTATATGGCACCCAGAATGAGAAAAGAACGAAAGAAGGGGACAAAATTTCAACTTTGACAGTTTCGGGCCATAGTTTTATCCTCAATCAATCAATTAAATGAACAAACAAAAATAGCCCCAGTTGAAGGCATCAAACGTTATCACCTTTGATTGTAAGAGGGACTTTACCCAACAAATGCAACCAGTGTAACATGGTTTCATGTACCCTCAATGAATCCCCAATAATAAAAAAAAAAGAGTTATCACCTTTCCAATTAATTTTTCTTCAGGGTCTGCATCCTTCTCTGGGGATAGCAGGTATTATTTTAACTTTTAACAACCACCAGCGAGGTAAAATTTGGAGCAAAACATAAGACAAATTATATTCTCCAGCTGTTAAGATTCTTGGAACTTTGGACACTGATAAGAATGTTATTTGACAGCAAGATGATATAGAAATTTGGACACTGAAAAGAATGTTATTTGACATCAAGATGATACAAATACAATACAAATTTCTAATATTATTATTTTGAAAGCAAAAGCAGCTTTTAAAATACCTTAGAGTATATTGTCTAGAGCAAGGGCTGATTTTTTAATTTTTTTTTTCCCAAGGACAGGCTTATACTACTGGGAAGTAATTTCATTTGGACATTTAGGGAAAACCTTGCAAATATTATGTTTTAAAGTGCATTTTTTTTCCAGTTTTTGTCCAGGGCTGGGTTTGAACCCGCCACCTCCAGCATATAGGGCCAACGCCCTACTCCTTTGAGCCATAGGCACCGCCCTAAAGTTCATTTTTGCTATAGTGTGATAACATTTTGGAATTTTGGAAACATCCCTTAATGCTTCATTTAGAACATGTGGATTGACAATGCAGATTTAATGAGAAAAGTGAGGTCTAATTTTTTTCCCCCACCAGGACTTTTTATAGACCTGCAAGGGGTCTATTGTATGAGTCATAGTTGAGCTGACTTTTGCTCACTAATCACCCACCACTAACATTCTCCACACATTCATTTTTTCTCTCACCTTCCTTCCTTCTTTTTCCCTTCCAGTGGATTGTGTCATGGGACCTGTTCCTCTTGAGAAATTTCCAAGGATAAGAACCCTTCTTCGAAGGACTTAAAATTACATTTATATCAGAATGAATCATGTTTTGCCTTTAAATACCATCTTATTTCTGGCACTCCCCTTGGTTGCCAAGTTGCGAGTGTTTCTTCTGAAATGACACAGGCTCTTCTCCTTCATTCTGTTACCAAACTTCTCCCGAGAAATGTGTAAAAATAATGAAGTCGCCAAGCCGGGAGAGACTGAGCTTTGAAAATAACAGTTATCACACCTGGTCAAAAGCTCCAAACATTTGGAAAGGGAAAGACCACTCCTCCTCCTTGTAAGAAATTCCTCCCCTGAAATGAACTGAGGAGAGACAAGATTTTCTTATAGGATTTTTTTTTCTGACACTGCTGTGTAACAGTTCTTATTTTACACGAGCATTTTGCAAATAGTGATAAATGATATGCATCCCCCCCTACCCCATACAGCCTCCTCCCAGATTCTCCTGTGTTTCAAGAAATGTGCTCTATTCATGAGCTCAGATCAATTGTATATGCACAGTGCTGTTCATTTGTTCAAGGCGGCATCTGGGCCTCCAACGTCGGGAGAGACCTGTTGAGGCAAAGTGCTATTAATAGCAAGGCTTATCTCATTTACGGGAGTAATCGTTTTAATATGCTCGGGAAAAAGGCAGCCCGCAGCTCTTGGCCCACCCTCGCCTGGGCAGGGTCCACACCTTCCAAAGGCAAACAACGCAGAAAAGAGCTCTTAAAGAAGTGATTACAGACTCATGATTGCTCCACAAATTGAGTCTTTTCTCTGCTTGACAGTGATCCTAGCATCGTCTCCCCACTTAATCCTGCTAGCAATTTGCCTATAGTTGCAGCTAACAAGAGGCGATTAGAGGGGAGTTGCCAGTCCCCACTTAACACCCCGCTCTGGGGCCAGCGTGGGCACAGGCTAGCCGATGGGGTCTGTTTCTATTAACTCGCCACCCCTGAATGCATCAGCCCTGCTCTTAGCTAATGATAGTTTCCAAGCAGCAGCAGGAGTTCCTGGATTCCCATCGTACAGCTGGGAAGACCAGGGAGTCCTCACCAACCTAGAGAGAGGGTCTTTCCCTACAAGTTAGGCACGTGTGGTGCTGGATGGCCATCTTGGTCTTGGGGGATGTGGTTTGAAAAGAGGCGACAAGACACATGGTATATTTCACCTGAGTATCTCCAGTTGGAAGCTCGAGTGAAATGGCCCTGCCAGTAACGTATAAGTTGTTCAGGTTCTCGCACTTGAGTGCGTGCATTACCATTCCCTGGAGGGCTTGTTAAAATCTCAGAATTTCTGATTCTATAGGGTCTAGACTGGGGACATAGAATTTGCTTTCTAATAAATTCCCAAGAGATGCTGATTCTGTTGTTCTGAGAACCATACTTGGGGAAGTCCTGGTGAAGTTTGACAAGCTAGGTCTTTGCTATACGTGAAATGCAGCCCCCCCCACTTGCTAAACAACCATGCCTGGCTCCCCGTAATCTTCAGGAGAAAGTCCCAGAGTTCTCACTAACTTCATCCACCTATTATCACAGAACCATTTCTTCTCCTCCCATCTCACCTCCACCTGCCTAAACAAGTTCAACTATCCCTTCAACATATTTGGTGCCTCCATAACAGATGTCTTTTATATTCCAGGAGTATGTCTGATTTCCATTTGCTCATCTGGAAAATTATTTTCCATCTTTTAATTTGCTACTCAAGGATTAGGCCTTCTGGGAGGCCTTAGCTGCATCCATCACTGCCTGCAAATCTGCATTCCCATAGCCGTTTATGCATACCTGCCTGATGGATGTGTTTTGTTGGGTGATGGTCTTTATGTGACTCTTTCCCTAACATCAGGGGTCTCTTTTAGTCATTTAATTTCTCCAGCACCTACATTGGGACTGGCACCTGGTCCTTGCACAGCAGTGTTTTAGTGAATAAATAAATCTGGCTCAGTGCCTGTAGCTCAAGGCGCCAGCCACATACACCAGAGCTGGCGGGTTCGAATCCAGCCTGGGCCCGCCATACAATGACAACCACAACCAAAAAATAGCCGGGCGTTGTGGTGGGCAACTATAGTCCCAGCTACTTGGGAGGCTGAGACAAGAAAATGGCTTAAGCCCAAGAGTTGGAGGTTGCTGAGTTATGATGCCACAGCACTCTACCCGGGGTGACAGCTTGAGGCTCTGTCTCAAAATAAATAAATAAAAATAAATAAATAAATCTCACATGAAACAAGTCTGACTTAGGAGAATTAATACCTAATGATTAAAGAGCAAACTTTGGAGCCAGATACCCCATGTTTGAATGTTCACCTGGCCAACGGGGGATGGGGGGCTGTTTTTGCATTGAGGGGAGTTCATTGCTCTTCTCAGAGTCACTCTTACTTATCTTTATAATGGGAATAATAATATTGATGATAGTAGCAGCAACCCTGTTAGTAGTGAGAGTCATACCACTAACCTCTGCTCATAAGTAATGAAATATACAGCATAGTGCCTGGCAATTTGCCAAAGTCCAATACCTGCCTATGAGGGTTTATGGGTATTTTGTCTGACTGTGAGACCTCCCCACTGGTGGAATGAGATGTGACCACAGGAATAATGATGGAGACGTGGACAGAATGTCACTGTGGGGCAATGTAGCAGGGTGACGTGTCCCTGGCATCTCTGTCTGTGAACCATGAGTATAACCATGTGAACGGGAGTGACCCTGAAGATTGCTTCCTTCCAGTAGATGGGGCAAAGCCACAATCCCTCCCTGGTGGCTTCCTGCCCTGCTGGTCCACATCCCCAGCTGCCCTGGCTCCATCCTCATGCTGGGCAATTCTGCCATCCCAGGGACTTTGCACAAGCCATCCTGCCCCTGCTTCTCTTCTCTCCCCCTCTTCTCCTTCATCAGCTGTTGATTTACGAGTCACCTCCTCTGAGCAGCTTTCCTGGCCAGCTCATCAAAGTTGACCATCACCCCACTGGATGTTTCCTTCCTAACACTCCTAGCAGTCGGCAGCGATGTCACAGTGTTACTCTAGGACACACTTCATGAAGACAGGGGGCACCTGTTTCGTTCTCTCTTACACCCTCAGAAAGTAGCATGCTGAGATGTCGAGCAGGTGAGCAAGTTGTCATTAAGGGCATGAATGAACCACATGTGGGTAATGTATCTTTTCCCTTGGGAAACTTAGAATCTTCACTGTTAGTAAAGACGCCTATTTACTCACTTTCTGTGCTTCTTGAGACCGGATTATTGCCATAGCGTCATAACCTCCTCCCCTTCCATTCTTCATTCATCTGCCTAGTAATTATTATTATTATTTATTTTTTTGCAGATTTTGGCCAGGGCTGGGTTTGAACCCACCACCTCCAGTATATGGGGCCTGTGCCCTACTCCTTTGAGCCACAGGTGCTGCCCTGCCTAGTAATTATTGAGACATACTATGTATTGGATGCTCCTTTTAGAAGCTGGACAATTTATCAGTAAACAACATACAGAAAAAGCCCCGCCCTTGTGGAATTTATGTTGCAGTATTATTTTTACGTACTTACCTTCCCCTCACTAGACTCCAGCTTCTAGAGGCCTGGGGCCATTTATTATTGTAGTTTTGTCCCAGATCCTAACAAGACTCTTTACAAAGAGTAGGTTCCAAAATAAATTGGATGAATGAATGGATTTTTTAAGTTGTTCTCCTTTCCTTCCACTAATGCTGTGATCCAGCCAAATGAGCTCACCATTCATCTACTACACTTCAATATTTTGGAGTAAATACTGTTCTATAGGTCAGTATAAATATTCCAGCCTCGTGTATTTGCCCATAGCCACTCCTGTTTGGAAAGGTATTTATTGTTTTGCTTTTGTTGTTTATCCATTTCCAAAAGCAAAGCTGCAGCTTCTCACTGTTGAGAATATCTTGAAACAACTTCCCCCTTGAAAACACGGGCACCCATCATTCTGCATCATTATTAGCAGTGGACAGAAAGACATGGAATAGCCCCTGTTTAGTGGCAGGGTCCACTGTGATTTCTGGCCCACGTGTTAGCTGGCTGCTCAGGGCAAATCACTTTGCTCTTTTCATTCTAAGCTTTCTTCTTTGTAGCAAGGGGTGGTGATAGAACTTGGTCTTTATGAAGATGGTTGCAGGAAAACCAAACATTTGAGCCAAAGAAGCTCAGTTGGCTTGTATTTTCGATTCAGGTGAATAGAAGTGTGTCCTTGAATGCATGTTAAGAGGGGGGTTTGCTTTGCTTTCACAGCAATCAAACTGCAGTCTGAGGCCACATAAGGTCATCTAGCATCCTCCAAGGGAACCTGCAAAGCCAGGCTCTCCTTAGCAACAACCCCAACCACAAATGGACATCAGCTGGTTCCCTGCTGTATGTCATGCCCTGTGCCAGCATTTGACACGATGATCTCATTTCATCTCTTTTCTTAACTCTTAACATGGGAACCTGTTGTTTTATAGGTTCCCCCCACCTCCAAATTCTGGTAAAATACAAGTAACAAAAAATTTGTCATTAGTGATGTTTAGTGCATGTATGAGGGTGTGCGACCACCATCACTGTCTAGTTTTGGAACATTTTTGTAACCCCAAAAGGATGCCCCACGGTATTAGGCAGTCAAGTTTCGTTCTATCCTCTCTGTGGCCTCTGGCAGAAGCTATAGAACAAAGACACAGGTTAAGTGGCCTGCTTTAGACAAATATTAGTAAATGAAAGAGCCGGTGTTGAGGCCAGGAAGTCTGCCATCCCAGCTGCTGAAAATGTTTTTAATTGCTAAGCTAATGAGCTCCACGTTAGAGAAACCTTTTTCCTACCACCCCCTTCATACCATCTATGCTGGGACTTGTTTCTAGTTAACCAGAAGATGAACTTTCTCTGAGGTCTCATTAGAAGATTCCTACAGGGGCGTATCCTGTGTCCTCTGCTGTGCCCACCCCCCCACTTGCTGTGCCTCCCCCCAGCCCATGCAGAGGGGGGTGTCCCCACAGAGCAGCAGGACAAAGGGGTTCTCATGTCCCTGTGGGAGGTCCACCCAGGGTGCTGGTGTCAGGCACTTGCCAGGTCAGTGAGTTGGCTGCCGTTCCCTGGGGCTTTTCCCTGGGGTGGAAATGGGGCTCTAGGCTTATCTTAAAGGTGTGCTATGACCACCAACATAAGATAGAATTCTTGGGGAGAAGTGAATTTTGGGCTTTAAGTTAAAAAAAAATTCTCAGAATTAATAACTCCTAGACAAAAGGCTGGTCCATTACTCCAGCTTTAGGTAAAAAAAAAAAAAAAAATCGGTGCATAAATAACTCCTAGAGAAAAAGCTAATCCATTATTTCACTCATCTTTAATCTTCAGATAAATTTAGGCTCCCAAGACCAGGAGAGAAAATTTTTGTGAATTCAACTAATGCATCCATTGTGTTTTCTATGGTTATTTGTGGGAGACAATCACCAGAACTCCTTGCACTTCAGAGACACAGGATTCTGTCTTAGCTCAGGTATGCAGACATTTTTTGTAAAGGGCCACATAGTGACTATTTTAGGCTTTGTAGGCCAATCCGGTCTCTGTCACAGCCACTCAGCTCTCCTGTTGTCGTGAAAGCAGCCACAAACAACACATAAACAAATGTGTGCAACTGTGTTCTAATAAAATTTTATTTACAAAAAGAAAAAATCACGAGCTGAATTTGCCTTGTGGGCTGCAATTTGAGATCCCCACCCTAGACTCCATCTAATGGCCTATTTTGCAAAGTATGGAACCGCCTCAAGATTTCTGCTGATTCCTGGAGCTAATGCTCTTCTACCCTCTCTGTTCCTGTCTGGCTTCTGAATCTGCACACGTGGCCCTCTCTGTTTTTAGGCCATAACGACACGGAACCAACAAATCTATGGCATTGCCCCAGATAGTTGAATCTCTTGAGTAGCATGCACAAGCAGTACAGAAGACGCCTCTGCAACTTCTATGGAGGGCAATGGGGAAGAAGGTTTCTATCTAATAGTCCTCAGCCAACAACATAGAGAAATCCCACATAATCATTCTTATTTTCCCAAGATTATTTCTCAGGCAGCCATGGAGGAGGGACAGTGGGAGTGAGTATGCCTGTAGCCTTCTGCCAACAAAGTACTCAACCTTCATCTCCCCCTCCACCCATCTCCCCATCTATCTATCCATCCACCCATCTTTCCAGCTACCCATTCTAAAAATACTTATTTAACATCTGGGTGTGCTAGGAAGAAAAGGTAAAAGAGGCCAGTAGTAAGTAGTACAGAGAAGTGCTGTACACAGACAGTTATAAACCAAAGATACAAGTTGAATGTTGGACAGAGTATTTAGGACAATGTTAAGAATGAACAATTAATATTGTTGGATTCTGTTTTTGTTTTTTTGTTTGTTTTTTTTCTTTTTTGGAGACAGACAGAGTCTTTCTTGCACCTGGTAGAGGGTCCTGGTATCACAGCTCAAAGCAACCTCAAACTCTTGGGCTGAAGTGATCCTCTTGCTTCAGTCTCCCAAGTAGCTAGAACTGTAAGTGCCCACCACAGCACCCAGCTATGTGTAGAGATGGGGTCTCGCTCTTGCTTAGGCTGGTCTTGAACTCCTGAGCTCAAGCAATCTACCCCACCTCGGCCTCCCAGAGTGCTGGGATTATAGGCATGAGCCACTGCACCCAGCCCAGGATACTGTTCTTGAAGAGATCAAGGCTGAATGACAAAAATGAATAACACTCCAACGGCAGTGCCCATAACTCAGTGGTTAGGACACCAGCCATATATCCTGAGGCTGGCAGGTTTGAACCCGGCTCAGGCCTACTCAAGTAACAATGACAACTGCAACAACAACCAACAAATAGCCGGGTATTGTGGCGGGCACCTGTAGTCCCAGCTACTTGGAAGGCTGAGGCAAGAGAATCGCTTAAGCCCAAGAGTTTGAGGTTGATGTGAACTGTGGTGCCATGGCACTCTATACCCAGGGCAACAGCTTGAGACTCTGAAAAAAAAAAAAAAAACACTCCAAGGTGTAAACCAGGTAAAAATACAGACAAAGCAGGCATGCTTTTTGGAGAGGAAATTACAGGAGCAAAGTGCCATAAACCAGGTATAAGCACAGGAAACCAAAGACTAGTGGTGGTGTAGGAAATAGAGCAGGAGAAGGCCCTGGAAAATAAGGCAGGACCCCAGATCCAGCATGACTTACCAGACACGTCCTTCAGGGGCCCTAGGGAGCCCCTGAGGTTTAGTACTTTTAACAAACATTTTGATTGAGAGAAAAGTCACAAAGATAATGCAGAGAGTTCCCATCCACACCCCACATGTAGTTTTCCCTAGTGTTTTTTTTTTTTTTTTTTTTTTAGGTTAATGTAAGGGTACAAACAACCAGGTCAAAATGTTTGATTTTGTTAGGTAGAACCCCTCTTGTGGTTATGTCCCACACTCAAAAGAGGTGCAAGACATGCCACACCATACCCATTCATTTGGAGCCCCCCTACTTTTCCTCCCCTCCCCCCAACTAGAGTGGAAATGAGTTTTTCTCCTAGGTGGGCGTGCATTAGATAGTCTACTGGCTTTGTATTAGTATTCAGCAAATTGGACACCTGCTTTCCCATTCTTAGGATCTAAGAAGAATGTGTTTCAGCTCCATCCAGGATAATACAAAAGATGTGAAGTCACTGTCTTTTTTATGGCCGTATAGTATTCCACGGTGTATACATACCACAGTTTGTTAATCCAGTCATGGATTGACGGGCATTCGGGTTGTTTCCACATATTTCCAGTTGTAGTTTTCTTTGTTGTTCACATCTTTTCCAATATGGTACATTGGTCACAGTGAATGAGCCAATACTGATGCATTATTGTTAAGTAATATCTATATTTCATTCAGATTTCCTCAGTTCTGACCTAGTCCCTTTCCATTTCAGGATCCCATCCAAGACCCCATATTACGTTTAGTTATGATGTCTCCTTAGAGCTCCCTGATTCTGTGCCCACTTCTTGATTTCTTGTTTTTGATGACCTTGATGGTTTTGAGTACTAATCAGGTGTTTTGCAGAATGTCTCTCAGTCATGGGATGGGATTGTCTGATGGCGACAGTGGAGTTATGGGTTTAAAGAGGAAGACCATAGATGTAATTGTAATGCCCATCATGTCACTGGTACATAGTATCCAAACCACTCATCACTGTTGATGTTCACTTGGGCCATCTGGCTCAGGTGCTGTTTATCAGGTGTCTCCACCATAATGTGACTCTTCCTTCCCCCTTTTCATCCTGTGCTCTTTGGAAGGAAGGCACTGTGGGCACTTAGGGTGGAGAGTTATGCTCCTTCTCCTTGAAATGGCAGCATCTAGATTCGTGATGTTTTTAAGCAGAGGGGAGACCTGGCTTAAGGACCATAAGATGGAAAATGTAAGATGAACTATCGCAAGCCAATTTAAAGAAGAATTTGGCTCACTATCAGGAAAAGTGCCTACCCCTTCAAGCTACTTGGTTGTAGCTTTTAGCATTCAGGTGGGTTCTTCAGAGAAGAAGTTCTTCATCATCCAGGCAAAAATCACAACCACAACCACAATGCCAGACCATGTCTGAAAGAAAGAAAGGGTTTCATTCTTCGATGCTACGGGTTGCATTATAATTTCAGGAGTTGCCCATTGGTGTCTGGGGTGTGTGTGTGTGTGTGTGTGTGTTTTCCCGTGGAAATGACTGAACAGGGTAACACTTGTTGGAATCCTTTCAACATCACTACACCAAATTATTCCTTTTTTCACATAGAAACCTCTTTTCTTCTCCCTATGCTATGGTCTTCAGTTACTTTTCTAGGGATGGTAGGGCCTGAGCTATCCATAATATCATAGAAGCTTCTCTACATATATGTTAATATTTGTTACTCAAGACAGGCTTTTCAGAAGACAGATTAGTAATACCTTTTCAATTTATATGTTCCTTTTTTTTTTTTGCAATTTTTGGCTGGGGCTGGGCTTGAACCCACCACCTCCAGCATATGGGGCCAGCGCCCTACTCCTTTGAACCACAGGTGCCGCCCTGTTCCTATTTTTTGACCAAGCAAAATATTACAGAACCTCCCTAGCTGACCACCTCCCAACATTGACCACCCCCTTAAGCTGATTTAATTTTCATAGACCCACAGGCACCACATGTGCATTATCAGCACAGGAGGCCTAGTTCCTTATGTGACCACCTTCATATGTTGACCAGTTTGTTGCAGTCCATAGTATGGTCAATTTATAGAAATTCTACAGTGTATATATGTATTTTTTTTTCCAGTGGAATTATTCCATTCTTCTTGGGATCTTTTTTTCCATTTAATAATGGATATGGGTGATTTTTCCCTCCTTTCTATTTGTATCCCAAGGTACCGTGGTAGGCAAACTTGAACAAATGTGTTCAAATAAACATGTATGTGTGGCTTCATGTCAGATATTTTAGAAGAATTGGCATTGTCTATTCAAAGGTTAGGGATGTTTGCAATTTCGGTGTTGCCCATTAGATCGCTCTTTAAAACAGATGGATGAATGGGCGGCGCCTGTGGCTCAGTCGGTAAGGCGCCGGCCCCATATATTGAGGGTGGTGGGTTCAAACTCGGCCCTGGCCAAACTGCAACAAATAAATAGCCGGGCGCTGTGGCGGGCGCCTGTAGTCCCAGCTACTCGGGAGGCTAAGGCAAGAGAATCACCTAAGACCAGGAGTTGGAGGTTGTTGTGAGCTGTGTGATGCCACTATGCTCTACCAAGGGCGATAAAGTGAGAGTCTGTCTCTACAAAAAAAAAAAAAAAAAAAATGGATGTATGTGCACTCACACCACAGAGCGGAAGCCGTGTCCTTAGAGCAACCCTGCAAGGTAGGCTGGAGTGGACCATTTTAAAGATGACAGAACTGAGGCTCAGTGGGCTTAAAGAACTGGCCCTGGGTTAACCCTCTCTGCTCCATCAGGCACAAGAGGGGCTCTCAGGAACCTACAGATGACCTGAGTCCTGAGCTCTGACTCCTGGTCCCCAACCCTCAGTCTTATTGACATACCTAGAACATTATTTGGTCTTTTTGCTGAGAGCTTCTTAACCTGTTATAAAATCTCCTGATAGCAGAAAGAAACCACAGCAGCGATGCATCACCATATTCTCTGATTTGCCATAGGACCCGCTTAATCTGCTTCATTATACTGTGCTAATTCTCCAAGTTGATCATGAAACAAATGCACTACCCTCAGCTATGCTAGGATTTAATTATCTTTTTCTCCCTCCTCCTGTTTCTTTTCTATTAAATCAGTATTCTTTTTCTCCAAATAGTCAGCTCCCACTTTGGGGGTGGGAGAGGTGATCTCGCCCATCAAACCTAGGGAAAAATAAGTCCTACTTGACATAGCAAAGTGCAGCAGAGGCACTCGGGGGCCAGACGTGGTGGGAAGGATGTTGAGAGAGACAAAAGGACACTCTCGGCACGTTATTAATGTTAAAAATTGTTGACGTTCCATGCAGTGTGTTTTTCTAATTAGAGCCGAGCTGCACAGTACCATTTCCATAATCAACATGGGAACGGGAACTCAGCAAAATTTCGTGTATTTGCAATGAAACTGCTCCCCGGCAACATAAAAATGGCTTTTATAACATAAAGGCTGTAATTAGAATAAGTCAAATCAGTTGGAAACGATTAAGGCCAGAGTAGGCAAAGCTGCCTTCTAAATATTTGTCTGGAGATTAGTCTCCTCCTGCAGGCCTGAGAAGCATCTTTGATTTACTTACACTGCTCGACGTGGCGAAGATAATCTCATGGAAGGCAAATGAACACAGATTTAGATGTGCTGTCCGCTCTTTCTGCAACTTGACAGGAGGCAGCCCATTGGAAGGGAAGTCAGGAAAAAAATGAATATAGGGTCACATTAGACAAATTGCTTAAAAAAAAATAAGAGCACACCGCCATCATCCATTTAAATTCTTTTAAAATGTGCTGGGTCTTTGAAGCTTTTAGGATGCACTTTAGAAGTCCACGTGGAATAATTCCCTGCATGTCAATGCGACAGTTGATGCACGTCTCATTGTATTTAAAATTATAGTTCTAGGATGGGACCTGCTGTGCAATGCTTGTCTGACATCAGCTATTAAAATGCAAGTAAATCTTGGCAGGTGGGAATTTAAGGAAGAATAGATTATATAAGAAAAATCAGACTTGTTAACATGAATTTACTAACCTGGGGACCCTGGCTACACAAAGTTCTCCATGTCCTCTGATCTGACGTTGAATCGAGGAACACCTTCCTCTCGCCAGAGATGGGAGTGGAAATTACAAATGGGACGAGGGGCTTCTGCGGCCTTCACTCCACGGTTTGGGTCCCTTGCTGGCAGGGCAATTCTGGTCGAGGACATTCAGACGAGCAAGTTAGTCTTATGCTAAGCTGGTGGTAGGAGGCAATGAAGGAGAGAGGGCCAGAAAATAACTGCTCTTGAGATCAATCTGGAACATACACAGACTCTTGCTTTCCTTTAGAAGGACATAATTCATCCTGACAGGCTCCCTGCTCATTTGGAAACCCTTCAGAATCCCAAACTTGTGTGCGTGCCTGCATTTAGCCATTGAAAATATAATCAGTCTAATGCATTCTCTTACTGAATTTTAAACCAGCCCATTAAAACTCCTTTAACGTGCTAAAGTCGGCTTCAGAGAGGGTTTCCATTTCATCTTTATTGAGCCGAGGCAGTGGCTCACTCTCCCCTTGCACCACGGTGAGCGCCTGTCAATAATTCAATAGCGGAGCCTTGATGGGCCCAAGCCCAACCTAGACTTTCACCCGAGCCAGGCAGCTTATCAAAGCCTGATACGCTGTCAATGGCCGACTGATCTATACTGCATGAATCCCCCTCAGCTCTTGATGTGTCCCTGGGAATAAAAAGAAAGCCATTTCAGAAGTCAGCCCGGTGAGAAGCACCTGTTTGTAGAGAATCTCTAATGAGGGCAGGTCGTGCCGCGGTGGAGTGGAGTTCAGCAGAAGCTACCGACCGCACTTTGCATTGTTGGACCGGCAGGAGGTCTCGCCACTTGAGCTCGGGGTTCAGGGAGGAGCACGTTCCTGGCACTGTGGGGTGGATGTCCTTGTCCTTCTGCTTAAGCCTCCTTTACACAGGCCTTTGCCGTTGTTCTTGTCCTCTCCCTTGCGAGAGATCTTGAATTCACAGATCCTGCTGAAGAAGCAAAAGGTACTAATCAGGTGACCACACCAGGGGGACCTTACCCATATTCTGGCTTCTTCCATTTGAAGTTTCTTATCCTTCAGGAATACCATGGGCCTGTGCTAACTTAAGGGTATCAGGACAGGCAGATAAGACATCCAGGTTCATCTTTCTTCTTGGATGGTGGAACAAGCATCCTTTCACTCTTAAAAACAGAGAGAACAAATCATTTGTATTCTTCTAGTTCAGGCCAGATTCTTAACCCAGAATTTTCCTGCTATTCCCTTCCATCTCTGAGTCTTGAAAGAGGGTATGAAGCTTGCAAATATCTCCCCTTTAACAAAGGCAACGCGGAGGGCATTTAATCCGTGTTTTAAATGCAAAATGTCTTGAGTCCCAGTGCTGCTCAGTTTTTCCTGGAGATAAATTCTAGCTGGATTAAATGACTGTTTTAAAGGCACTATTCATGCGAGGGCTGTCTCGTTTGTGTCTGCATCTGCATTGCTAATAATGGACCTGTCTTTTTCTCATGCATACTCTTTCCCGAGCATCTATCCCCAAATTTATAGATTTCTTACTTGTCACATATGGCTGGGGTTTGTGGAAGAGGTGGCAATAATGTACATGGACAGGAAAAGTGGCAATATGCTAAAAGCTAGGAGAAAACTCTCGCCCTGGAATAGCTTTGTGGCCTAGGCTTCGGGGTTCAGTAATCACGTAACGACTGAGTCATTTCTGGTAAGGCAAGTTGTGACACTGTCCCCAAATAAATAGCAAAGAGTTTGTTTTACCCCAGCCATAGCACACCAGGGCAGGGGAGGTGAACACATTGAATTAAGATGGTAAGAAAGCAAGATTGTTTTATTTGAGACAAGAGTCTCACTCTATTGCCCTTGGTAGACTGCTGTGATGTCACAGCTCACAGCAACCTCAAACTCTCAGGCTTAAGCGATTCTCTTGCCTCAGCCTCCCAAGCAGCTGGGACTACAGGTGCCCGCCACAATGCCCAGCTGTTTTTTGGTTATAGATGTCATTGTTGTTTGGCAGGCCCAGGCTGGGTTCCAACCTGCCAGGTCTGTTGTATGTGGCTGGCGCCCTAGCCACTGAGCTACAGGCAGGTGCTGAACCTCCAGATAACTTTTCGAGGTGGGGTGAAGAAGGAGGTAGAAAATGACTATGGCGATTTTAGGGAAGGCTATCTCTCCCCTGGGTCCCCGGCCCCCATAGATGCCAGATAAGGCTTTTGGACAGAGAGACCCAGAGTAGTGTTGCCAGCTTTAGGGAGTGTTTGAGCTGGGTCAGTGAACCCTCAGACTTCTAGAGAATTGGAGTTCGAGATACTGTTATGATTTTCATACTTTCAGTTTAGAGGGCCATTTAGTTGATTCATTCATTAATTGATTTTTTTAGCTTCACACAGTTTATTCCAAGTCTCCGGTGAATACCCAAAGCCATAGTGAGGAAGGAGAAAGTCTCTGCTTGGGTTTTATTGGGTCTGGGAATGAAGGAAGAGAAATGAGAGCCAGGGCTCAGTCCCACCATCCCCTCCTCTCTATTTCCCACCTGCAGCAGCCTGCGAGGGGGGATGCAGAGAATCTGTGGGTTCCATGTGGCCCAGTGTGCCAACCTCTGTTCGACTCCATTTACATCGCCTTGGGGGACAGGGTTTCCTTACGTCTCACGCGATGGGGCTTACGCCAGGGGTCCCCTGCTCACCAGCGGCCCAAGAAACCAAGCCCTTTTCACTTCTTTTAATGAAGCCCGACTCAGAAAATTGATACTTCATGCAAGTGACTTGGCAATTTCACCTCTGAAGCTCTTCTCGGATGATAATCTATGTATTAAGAATAATAAGTAGCAAAGGCTTTGGTAACAGTGGAGCTGTTAGCATATTAGTTCCATTTGAGATGGTGAAATGCTTTGGGGAACTACAAACCCTACCTAATAAAGACTATTTTTTAAATATTAGAAACAGAGTTTTGCTCTAAGAGATTGTGTCCCCCGGGGCCTCACCGTACGGAGAGTGGGGGGCGGGGGCGGTGTAGGGTTCACTGACATGCCCACGTCAGCAGGAGTAGTACGGCTAAGACTGGTACCTACAGCCCTCCTGATTTAGTGTCTTTTTTACATCAGGTCTCGTAAACCTGAAATCTATACTTAGGTTTTATCTGTACAGTTTGTTTTTGGTTTCTTTCCGTTATTAACTGCCAGCATCTAAATATGTAAAGATTTTGCTTGAAATCCAGATTTTTGGCTCCTTGCAAAAAACATAATTAAAATTAAAAAAAATCAGACTATCTGGGAGATTGGGCTACTTCCCTACATTTCAGCCAGCAGCTGGAGTCCCAAAGCATCTGCACACTTCAGTGGGGTGTGAGCTTTTCCGTCAACGCAGACCCTGTTATTCACAGCGACCTTGACCCAGCCTGCTTATCTATCCGGCAGCCACCCTCCCACCTTGGGTTTGCAGCGCCCTCCTCTTCTTGCCTTCCCCAAAATAAACTTGCCCAGAGACACCTGCTACATGAAGCTTTGCATCTACATTGGGGCTGCCTGTTCTTTGCTACCAAGCCTGAAGATTTCAATAGCTCTTTGTCAGCACAAATGAGCTTTTCCCCCTAGTTCATGGAGAGAATGGCATCCTGGCACACAGCAGAAAACATCTGGTAATGAATCCATTAAGCAGGCCGTTGCCCAGGCTCCAGGTGCCCAAGGGTCTGAGTGCTGGGCTGAACATGGTACATGGATGGGACCCAAAAGATTTTACCTTTTGGCCCTCATTCTGCCACAGCTCTGGTTTGGTCCTTAGGGCTCCTGCGACCGCTGCAATGCCAGGTGTTAGCCCCAGCCATCCCCAGGCCCTTCAGGATTCCCTCCCCTGCTTTCTCCACCACACCTCTGTCTCTCAGCAGGGCCCTCCTGGTGCACACACAAAGGAGAAGAGACACATCATTTTTGGCAGATGTAAGGAGCAGCATTTGTCGAACCCTGAGCCCTGCTCCTCTATGAACAGACCCGCAGACTGTACAAAATCATTAGAAGCCCGGTGTCTGAGGGCTCAAGGAGGTTGGGCAGGGAGGTGAGAGTGAATAAAAACGAGGAGGCCTGCAAACTGCTTTTGCCCAAGGGCTGGTTTTAATGAGTCTGTCCCTAATGAGTTGTCCCTGCAACTAGCTTCAGGCCTAAACAGATGAGGCAGGGATTCTGCTAAATTTTTGATAGGATTTGCACTGGTTTTATGAGAAAGCAAGCAGTAGAGAGTGCAAAGTTGGGTCATGAATCTTTCACGAGGGTGGATGGTTGTCCATCTTGTCAACTGGAGCGAGAAAGACCTGGTTGGTAATGGAAATCCTGGCCTCGGACTTTGTAGATCTCCACACCAGATCAGCTATTTGGTCAGGGCGACTGGGTCGTGTGTGTGTGTGTGTGTTGATTCAAGACCTTGCCCATGGCCTCCAAGAAGAATTTATCTCAAGTCAAGGAGATGACTTGAGTCATTGCCTGACCCTGACTAATGATCTTTTGTGGGACTCAAGCCCTATTAGGGATTTGTACTTTTCTTCCATGGTACACGGTGAAGAAACCTCCATCAAACATTTTAATTAACATCCTTTTTTTTTTTCCCTAGGCAGCTGCATTCATATCAGAATCACAAACTTTACCCTTTGGTTGCATGAGACAGCTCTGACCAAGGATAAGAGGTCATTTTTTGATTTGTATGGAGATGTTTCTAGGGTGGCTAATATCTGTCAATTCTGGAATGGAGTGGTACAGGAGATTTCATATACTACCACCATTATTATTATTATTATGAAAAGCTGCCAACAAATATATTTCTCTAGTGTGATTCATCTACCAAGAAGCAATTTTCTTGGTGGCTTAGAAGATTACATAAAATGCTAGATCAGCAGCCTTTACTGTGCTGCGTGAACTGCTACCCCCCTCCTTGTGAGCCTCACACTCTCTTTCACATTAATCATGTAATTGATTTAATAAGCTCTGGCTTCGAGAGTGCTCCTACCCCCTCCCCATTCCCCCTTTCTCCTTTCTTTCCCTCTTCTCATAAGGTTTCAGTTTAGTGTTTGACTGGTAGGCTGAGGGTCTTGAATCTTACCAGGCATGAACCCTAACAACCTTGTTTGTGTAATAAATATCCTCATCTCTTTCTGTGGCTCTCCTATTTCTTCCTTTAGAAATTTCTTCCTTTTAATGTATTTTCCTAGGCTATTTCGTTCATAGAGTTTAAGTGTAATAAAAGCACAATGTATTTTTGTATATAGCTGTATGTATCTATAAACTTCCGTGTATAGTAGAACCTCCATAGCTGACCACCTCCCTCCACTGACCACCTCCTTAAGTGGACTTAATTTTCACGGACCGGACTTGGACCACATGTACATGTCAGTACAATAGACCTAAATCAGTGGTTCTCAGCCTTCCTAATGCCATGACCCTTTAATCATGTTGTGGTGACCCCCAACCATAAATTTATTTTCGTTGTTACTTCTTAACTGTAATTTTGCTGCTGTTATGAATCATATTGTAAATATGTGATATGTGGGATGTATTTAGGCGACCCTATGAAAGGGTCTTTCGACCCCAAAGGGGTTGAGACCCACAGGATGAGAACCGCTGGCCTAGATCCTTATGTTGATCACCCCTATATGATGACCATTTTGGGTGGTTAGTTTACAGAGGTTCAACTGTATATGCATACACACACATATATATATAGTAGATATATACATGTATATACATATATATATATATTTCACAAACTCGAAAGCATATGGTATCTTATTTGAACTTCTCCAAAACTAAAAGGCTTGACAATTAACCAGAAGAGATCTATGATTCCTGTTTTATAAACTAGGAAACTGAAGTACAAAGGTATGGACTAATTTATATCCTTATAACTCGTTTATGATGCACATGGGGTAAAAATATTGCTGTCTAAATTCCCCACAGTAGGGCACTACTGTTTTCATATTCTTTGTTGGCTCAGGCATTTCTTTCTCTGGTTGCAACTAACACTGTACATATTTATCTTCAAGAGAAACATCCAGTTTGTCTATGAGAGCATAACTGGAATTGTTTTCTGTGGTTGCCTTAAGTCAGATGTGCTAATGTATATTGAAATTAAATAAGACTATACATGTGCAAAACACTTGATGAATCACATAATTATACTAAACCAGCATTAGCTGGGGTTATTAGTTCAGATCATAGTTTTGCAAGGACTCCATGTTAAGTCTCATGGGATCGTCTTTGGACAAACTTACACATTCCATTATTTATGTTCCATTAGAAAAATGGACAATCCAGGGAAAGTGGGTGTGGTCGGGCTGTTATAGGGTCCATGACATTGGACACAGTCCCTGTTGTAAATAGATGTGCGTGTTCAAAAGTTAGTTGTCTAGATTTTAGAGTCTAGAGAATGGGCTCTAATGACGGATGCCAATGGCAATTTTGGGAACTATTGGGAACAGATGACAGTCAAAGGCTTAAAGGCTTGACAGTGGGGGAAGCAGAGACTGCTGGATAAGGAATGAAGATGTTCTGGACACATTCCTTTCATGAGGTTCTGATTGACCTGGGTGGGCTTTTTACTCTTCATCCTGGTCCATATTTAAAGGGGCTGGGTGAGTACAGATAGTTATACCCAGAAAAGTTAACCAGGAATTCTAAGTCTCAAGAAATTCCTAAGCTGGTGTTATAAGTAGAACATTTTCCGACTTTCTCTGCTAAGGATGACTTTGTTTTTTTTTTTCTTTTAGGAATAAGAAAGAACAAAGTTCTTTACCACTTGGAGAAATATTGTCTTATCCATGGGGTTGCTGATGCCGGATTTGGGGAACATGCTGAGAAGGGAGGGAAGAGCCCCTTAGAAAGAGTTAAGTGTATGTCTATGTGGTTAACAAGGATTAAACAAAGATATTAGATTAATGCTCGTATTAGTACGATTATAATGAATAGGAAGGAAAATTAATAATAGGAAAAAAGAGTAATGCTTTGTGCCTCAGTATGGATAGAACCCCTGTAATCTCAGCTTATTAGCAACAAAATTCCCCACTTCTCTATTGTTAATCTAAAGGCTCTTGGGTCTCTGGTATCCTTATACACCAGCTCTATTAGAGGAAACGAAACCAGGAATCACAATATTTGCCTTGTGATCTGTATAATTAGGACGAGCTTACTAAATGCAGAATACAAATGTCTTCATACAATAACTAAGAAAATGCCATGAAGGGTATGTTAAACAGTTTGATGAAAACATTTCAGATTGTATATGAAGCCAGCACATTGTACTCCTTGATTGCACTAATGTACACAGCTATGATTTAATGAAAGAAAGGAAGGAAGGAAGGAAGGAAGGAAGGAAGGAAGGAAGGAAGGAAGGAAGGAAGGAAGGAAGAAAGAAAGAAAGAAAGAAAGAATTGAAGCAGCTCATCAAGTGAACTTCTCAAAATGCATTTGATATAGTAGCACGTAGTAGTGGCGGGTCCATAAATCAACTGATTATGGCCATCTGATTCAGAGTGTAAAGCGTCCCCCATGCAGAAAGCTCATCTCCATGGATTCTCTTCACAGAATACAGAGAATGTTTCCTCTGGTCCCTTAAACATTTCAGAGGGCAAGGAGACCTGCATGACTTTTGAAGATGCCCAAACACTAATAGTCAGTCCCAAGGTGCTGAATAGACCTTGCCCATTTCTTGATTATTTATTTCAGTGATAACTCATAGAAGTGGGTTAGTAACTGTTTGTTGAATGAAAGGGTGGTGAATATTTTGCTTAAGCTGTGAAGCCTTGTTTTCCTTCCTACCTCTTTCCTTTTCTTGCCTAAAAAAGCCTATTTTAGGACTGGTGGATTTTCTGGTTCTAATCTCACCCTGGCCAACAATTTGTAGTGCGGTCTTGCCGAAGCCTTTGCTTCTCCATCTTGTCTGGAATCTGGGTTAACTGGGACTTAACTCCTTGTCCGAGATGCCGTGTTAAATGACTAATGAACACCAGAGGAGGCGATAGCATTGTTATTGACAAACAGGGCTCTTAGTAACCTGCCATTCTCCTGGAAATGTTTGCCCAGCACTTGAGTCTCCCCAGGCCCCTGTGAATTTAGAGGAAGGAGGGTCTCTGTCGTACCCCCTGTGATTGAGCTCTTTGTCGCTTGAGTTTGTAAACTTGGGAGCCACTTCATCCAAAGCTGTGCTGGGATGGTAAGTGGTGTGATCCTGATATCCTAAGGTTAGCAGGATTAGAACAAGGAGGCCATGTTTTTTCTAGGCTAACTAGACAAATGTTATCAGCAAGTTTTCCCTTACTGGCGAGCTGCATATCTCCATTTACCTTCAGCTGAGCTCTAATTTCAACAAGGTTTGAAGGAGGAAGAAGGTTGGGGAAGGGAGATTGGTGTTGAATGCATTGCAGCCACACACGTTAAGAAGTGAGCAGACAGAGTTGGATTCGTCTCTCACACGAGTCTTTCTCTGGGCTGTTCAGCATGGCCCCATTCCATCAGATCGATCCTCCCAAAGTACACGGCTACATCTTCCCCTTCCACCAGAAACCTCCAGAGCATCCCATTGGGAATCCTCAGAAACCAAACTTCAGAAACTCCAGAATTTTTATCATGGTAAACAGGGTCCTCCGAGGCCAACCTAAACTCAACTTTTCATATTTCCAAAGCAAAAGTAGATCTAGGTTTTTATGAGGAGTGAGGCTTACAGAATTTGGGAGCCCTCCTTAAGAAAGAGATACCAAATGACTAGGGCAAAGTTAGGTGAGGCCAAGGACACACAGTGCTGTTGGTGAAGGTCTTTGAAAGTCAAGCTCCATCACCTTTTGACTACTACCCACTTCTGTTCCCAGTTGGTCTTTTGTAGTGGCAAAGCTAATTTTATGAGATGGACAAGAATTGTATTCCATACTGGACCTTGGATCGCCCCTGCCTTGGTTGGACTAATCTTCTCACTGTCCTCTTATTAAAAATTAAGTATTGATTAAGAGTCAAGTCTAATAAGAGCTAAGTACTTGTGCTGAAGGTCATAGCCCTTCTTAGGGAGAAGCAGGAATGGAATGCAGTTGAATTAACCTGGCCTGAAACAGATTTTCAGAGTGTGTTCTCTGGCTTAGCTGTGTCAGCATCACCTGGGGCGGGCCGTTCCTGCAGCTTGTTAAGCATATATGTTCCTAGCCCCCTTCAGAATTACAGAATGAGGCTCTCTAGGGCTAGGATACAGGAATCTCTGTTTTTTAGAGCCACTCACCTCCCATACTTCTGAGGCACATGAATGTTTAAAAACTGCTATCTCAGGGCCATGGAGGGCCACTCTTAAGATGCAACATTTACTTACACCTTCGAGGATGAGTGGCGGTTACCAAGTACATTAGTTTCCAAAAGCTTCCCTAACATATTATTACAAACTGAGAGGCTTTAAACAACAGAAACGTGCCCTCTCTTAGCTCTGGAAACTGGAAATCAAACTGTAGGCAGAGTTGATTTCTTCCGAGAACTCTGAAGGAAGACTTGCTTTGTGCCCCCTCTCCCAGCCCCTGGAGGCTGTGGGCAATTCTTAGTGGGTTTTGCTTCTACTGTAACTACACCCTTCCAATCTCTGCCTCCGTCTCCACACTGCCTCCTTCCTTTTCTACGTCTGTCTTCAACTGACCTTCTTGTGAGGAAACGAGGGTTGGATTTAGGGCTCACCCTAATCCAGTTTGGCCTCATCTTAACTGCTTAAATTTACAAAAACCATGGCTTCACAGAAGGTCACATTCCGAGGTTCCAGGTGGGCCTGAGTTTTTGGGAAAACACACGTCAACCCACTATAGGGAATGAGGGTCGCCAGTGGAGGAGAAGGGTAATGAAAAGAGATGGATGAAATTAGAACCTGGAGAAGATTCTGCAGCATGCTTTCTTCTTAGCCTGGTTTCACTCACATGCCCCTTGCCAAGATGAACTAGCTCTAAGTCGTGATCTATTTCCTTACACTCCCTTATAGTTTCGCTTTGTTCCTGAATAGTTCTGGTTGTGTGCTTGTTCAGTCCCCTTTCTTCACCCTCATTCAACTTGAAATTTCTACCAGATTCAGGCCTGTGTATCCTCAGTGCCTACAACAGTTGCCTGGTCTGTACCAAATGGCCCTTGGTGATTATTTGTTGATTACTTGAAGCTGGGCAGAAAGAGGTGTGTGTGTGTGTGTGTGTGTGTGTGTGTGTGTGTGTGTGTGTGTGTGTGTTATTAATCCATCCAGGAAGCTAAAACATTGCCTCCGTGCCATAAAGAGAAATCTGTTGGGAGGTAAGGGGGTGTTGTTCTGATGACATCTAGGACCCGAACTCTCAACCGTGAGGGGCTTCAAAGCATTTGCGAAGGGATGCTGTTAAAACAGGAGCATGGTGAGAAACGAAGAGTTGTGTCTCCGGCTGCCGTACAAGGTGGTGACACCTCAGAGAGGAGAGAAAGATACTGTAAAAGGAGCTTGTAGGAGCTTTTCTGGGTGTGGATTTTAGAACCTGTCATGCTAGGAAGGAAGGAACCCAGTCTAAGGTGTGAATTAAGGGAAAGAGTTTCCGAGAGCAAGTTCCAAAAGAAGGGGCTTTGGAGAACATCAACTACCGAGACTTGAAGATGACCCCCTTGGGGTCACATATCCGGCCCTGGGAGCCTGCAGGAGTGTGGCTTGAGGGGGAGAAGGTCATCGTGCACCTGCCAGGGACTCCCTGCTCATTTCCGGCCACCTCCCGCCCCCTTTTTCTCCTCCTAGGTCTAAAGTGGGGAGGAGGGCTTTGGCAGCTGTGAATCGCTTACTGCGTGCCAGGCCCAGATGTTAATGATTAGGTGTTGGGGCTGGGGGAGAGGCTGGCCATCTGACTGGTTTCAGGTGTCTGGAGCAGATGACGCTCCATGGAGCCTGGCGTCAGCTGTGAGAGAGCACCACAGCCATGGGTTTCAGCGCATGAATCGAGAGCGTGGTTTGGTAGCACAAAGGCCAGCCGGGAAGAGGCCTCTCCGTGTGAAACAGAGAAGCGACTGCCTTCTTCAATCACTGCTCTGATTAGATAAGACCTGGGCTTCACTCCTGAGTAGTAAACTCAGAGGCAGCCGGGAGTCCCTGAGTGACAAGGAGGAGATTGCTATGCCAGAAAGGACAGGCTGAGGGTTAAGGTGCTGGAAGTAAAGGAATCGCGTATGGACAGCGGCCGGCTGCCTGGTGGACGAGGCTGCAAGCTGCAGGTGAGGGGTGTCTGGACTCCTGGGATTTCTGAGCTGCCCTTTTGGATAGACCTTATATATTCAGATTATACTGAATCCAGGGCTGTGAGCTCTCACCGTGTCCTTATTCTGTGCCAGTCCTGCAGAGGATGTCTTGAAAGCATGCTTCTTTCTTGCGTTGAATGCAAATAATAATTTCTTTCAACCGAGACGCTTTAGGAAATCGGGGAGAAAGAAAAGCCAAGCCTCTCAACCTGGTGGCTAGGGCAGTGGCCAAGTTGACTTGGGCAGGCTGTCCCTCTTGTACGTCTTATGCTTGAGACCGTAATGTGAGTCACCTGCACAGGGCAGCTTCATGCGTGAACTTACAAGCAGTGACAGAGACCCAAACCTGTACTTACCCTTCCCTCTTGCTCTTGAAGTCCAGCTTTCAAATTCCAAGAGAGCTGCCAATATTCTCTTGGATTAGACTGGGCTAACATTTTAAAACTAAACCTACCTGCCTTTAATTGAGCCATTGGCTTTCCTTCCTGAGTTCTCGTTCGGAGGTAGTTTCCAGCCCTAGTCTGGGGTAGGACACATGTATTTCTCATCTCACAGAGGCAAATTTAATATGCATCGGCATCAGCTGAGACCACTGGCCAGCCCTGCTGCTCACCTCCCAATTCCCTAATCTAATTTAACTCAGTGGGGGTTTTGGGGGGTTCATTTAAGTAGCAGAAGCTGGGCTATAATTGTCACATGGGCCAGCAACGATTTGCACCATCTGGGTTTAGGGGTGGGGGTCGGGGGTGGACAGAGAGAAAGTAACAGACTACTACAGAGAAATATTTTGATTCATTACCTAAGCAATATAATTCAAGAATGGCTGCAGAGAGATTGGATAGTAAGGAATGAGAGGCAATGTGGTTATAGTAAAATGTCAAAGTATAATGAAACAGGGGAACAGTGCTACTATTTAGGAGCCAGCCAAGTTACAGGCGAGTGGCGGCTGTAAATATGTATCTAAATAATAATAGGGATGAAATGTCAGGCCTTCCAGCTGGCTTGGTTAAAATACTTTAGTAATATTCCATTTAGGGTAACAATGTAGCTTGACAATTTCCACGAAAAACACATCATTGGAGAATGAATCGGCCTGCATTACTGTGTAAGTGGTCTGGGTTGTGCAAAGATCTCAGAACAACCCAAGGTGCCTGGTTCACCCGCCACCCCCACCCTCCGCCGTCTGCCTAGCCGGTATGTATTACATATTACATATTCCATGAGATAACATTAGTTTTTCTGGCTTTGGGATGCAAAAGTTTGTTTTTCCTGTCGTAGAAAGTGCTGTTACTCTGGTATCAGTAAAACACACACACACGAATGGTCAGGGCCCCAGACCTAAGGTCTTTCCTATGGAAAGGGTGGATCAGCAGCTTTTTAAAATTCTCTCATGAAATGTATCAAGCATTTTTTTACAGTGATCAAGAGTGATAAAAATGTATAGGCTCAGAATTTAAGGATCTTAGAATCTAGTGAAATAAAAAGATTTGAATAAAGTCACAGAAATAAATGTCACATTGCAATAGTGACATGGACTACGTGTCCCAGGAATGCCTTTCCAAAGGAACAGATAACTGGAGTTGAGATCAAAGGGGCACAAAGAGATCAAACCGTGTAAAGACGGATGAGGATAGCGTTCCAGCCAGTGGGAACGACGTGTAAAGGTCCTCTGGTGGGAGGACATTAGTGAGGACGAGGAATGGAAGAGGTCATTGTCCCCATGGTGGAGCTGGCAAGGTAGAGAGTGCTGCAGATCAAGTTAGGACATGTCGGAGGGGGCAGCCTACATGTGTCTTGCAGGCCATGGTCAGGGGTTATGCCTTTGGCCTAAGGATAGGGACCCATCCAAGGACATTAAGTAGTATCACCCTAGTAGGGCTGGGGCTAGCCCCCCCAAAGCTATTGTTTTTCCGTTGCAGTCAGCCAGGTATTCCAGGACGAGGAATCTGCTTTGCTGAATTGGCACTGCTTGTGGCTTCATGAACATGTTGTGGGCGTCTATCTTACATCAAGCACTGTGCAAGGCTCTGAGGATGTGTAAGGACCAGGTCGCATCCTTGGCCTTGAGAAATTCACAGGCTAAGGACGTGGAAGTCACGCTCACCAGTGATTTAAATGTGATTACTCTCATGGAATTACCAAGCACGGAGGAGCACCTTCGGCCTTAGGGATTGCTTTGCTAGAGTGAACAGAGGCTTTAAAGTAGGACAGACATTGTTCTGGCAAAGAAGCACGGGAGGAAAGGTCAGTCTCTTGGCAGAGAGATTAAGAAAGCCACAGTCAACAGCAAGTGAGGGGTCAACAGACAGAATGGTGGTAAAGTGGATGGGGGTGGACCTCCTTGAAGAGTGTCCTGCTGGAGTCTCCTAAAAGTGTATCATATCAAAGGTAGAGAGTCTTCCAGGTTATTAAGTCAAACCCATGTTTTATCCCTGTTTCTCACTCTTTTTACATCACATGTGTGTTATAGGTGATAGGCTGTTATAGACATGATCAAGCTGGGTCCATAAAGTACAGAATTCCCATGTGTATGAGAAAGTGCGGATTGAAGCCAACTCTTGGCTTCTGTCCTTTACCTTGGTGCCTGAAAGAAAGCTACACAGAAGTGTCTGATGTCAGTGAGTGAGGCCAAGACGGCCTCTGTGACCCCAAACATTTAGATAGAATTTGCAAAGGAATGTGATCGAAGGGTGCGATTTTTCCTCAGCCTGGATCCAACCATGTTTTGACTTACGCGTTTGTACCATGAAGACAGACAATTGTCAGTCTGTGCTTTCTCCCCACTTTGAACTTCCCTGGACCTTCTGGGTCCTGAGGAGGTCTTCAGTGTGAGGACGGACCCAGAACAGTTACCGCAGGTACCACAGTGTTGGAGAGGAATTAACCAGTCCACTCCCCACACTCTCCCTAGTTCACCAGCACTTGGTCAACCCCTTGTCCCACGGTGAAGTTCGTCACTCCTTGATTTGCCCACGGGGTTCATTCATGGTTCTTTCAACATGCTGGGGCACTAACTAGGAGGTCAGACACTTAAGTTCAAGAGCTCATCCTAGAACTCATTGCGGCATACTCATTGGTGAATATCACTATAGTCACTTTCAAAGTGCTCTCCTTGCCCATCTGGTGACCAGGGGAATACTCAGCACTGAGCTATGTAGCACTTTTTCTAGGATGAGATTTTTGTTTGTTTTTTTTTTTTTTTTTTTTTTTTTGCAGTTTTTGGCCAGGGTTGGGTTTGAACCCGCCACCTCCGGCATATAGGGCTGGCACCCTACTCCTTTGAGCCACCAGCACCACCTTCCACCTTCTAAGATGAGTTTGTGAACTTAATTGTCAGACCCCATATAATGAGACCCCTGATGGCCATTCCAGAAAGAGAGTTCCAAAATTGCTTTGAAGGGTGGACCTGGTGGTGGCACCGGTGCACAGCTGCCCAAGAGGGGAGCACTTGCAAAGTCTGCGTGCATTTCCATCCAGACTTGTTTTCTGTGCAAGACTATAACAGACCCCAGAGTTGTTAGCAAGGAAATGTTAAATATTTATACAGATGGGCATTTTGTTAGAATAATAGAAGAAATCTTATATTTTAACCAGTGATGGTTACTAACGTTATTGAAAGTTACTAATGGGGCTGTGGAGACTGAGATTCATTTTCTCCTTTTGTTCTTGCAAAAAGATTAGCAGGTAAACGCAGTTTACATCCCCTTAAAAATGTCAAGTCGAATCCCTTTTGTTAAGGACAGGACCAGCTTTTGGGGCATGTCACCAGCATGGTCACATGGGTCCCCAGGCTTTGAAAGGCCTTATGTGTGGTCTCATGCTATACTTGAATTCTTAATAATAATTGAACAAAGAGCTGCCCCACATTTTTTTTTTTTTGCACCAGCCCTATAAATTTTTAATTAGGGGCAGAGCAGGGGACTCAGTGGAGGGCTGACCTAACTACAAACTTTGTCCTTTAACAGGTGCCCTGTGTTAGGGTCCCCTTCTAATATTGTATGTCCAAGAAGGACCTCTCTTAAACACAGAAGGTACTTGCTTTGTTCTATGAAGAGGCAGATTCTGTGTCTGGGTGTGTGTGGATTCTCGTTAGGAAGTGAATCACTCTTTACCATGGAGTTGCTCAAGTACATCTGCTGTGTTGATATATGGCTTGTTTTATGGGCCTAGATTAATTCCAAAGTAAACACTAAGCACTCCACTGAAAGCTGTAAACACAGGACACCAGGGGCATCTCCGACTCCCAGCGCTGTTTACCAAGGTCCTGAGTCCCTTCGTGGTTGATTCTGTTTGGCATAATAAAACCTTCCTGTAATCTGCTCTGAGCGGTCATTTCCAAATCGATTTCAAGATTTGCAGGTGAGGGGCTTTTGCGGCTGGGAGAACACACTTCCACATTCCCTAGCCTCCCTCGCCTGCCTCAGCACCACTGGCTGGTCACCCTTAAAGCCTCGCCTTCCTGAGCTGGGCAGATGCACACAGCACCCCCACCTCTGGCTCTTCTCCACTCAACAGGCCCCACAAAGGTACAAGCACAGGAGGAAATCTACTCTACACCTCTGTTTCAGCCCTGAGCCCTGGTGCAGGGCTTCGCCAGCCTGGAGAAAGAGGCGTCTTTTGGTTATGGTCTACTGGGAGGCTATGCATATTTATAATTCACACAGTGGCGTCATGGGTGAAAGCCGTAGCCTCAGACTTTCAGGGGGGTCAAGCAACAGACTGTCACATCCTCAAATAGCAAATGCTATCTCCAGATCCCTGTCCAGGGCCTCAGATCCGTGTCCAGGGCCTCCTGACGATGGTGACCTAGTTCTTAATTCCAGAATGACAACTTTTGAATTAGATTTGTTTGTCAATCTCCTTTTTCAAGGCATTAGCGTTGAACATTCATTCATGTCTCGGTATGCCTCACCTTGCAATCTTGCCTGCTGTTTAATTAAATGGAAAGGTGGTCCTCATGCTGTGACCTTGGGGATGTCTCTGCAGCTCTCTGAGCTTATGTTCTTTCCTCTTCAACCTGTTTTTGATGGTGACCTTTCCCTATGAAGTGTTTTCAAGCACAGGGATCAAATTCCCTTTGTGCAGTTTGGGTCAGTTGCCCTGCCGACTTTCAGCCCAGGACCTCTGAGAGCAAATTCTCTTGTGCTCTACCATCTGGACATGGGCCCTGTGAACCCATCACTTCCCACCCCCCCAGAAGATGAAATAATCTTCTTTTAAACAAACAAACACAAAGTACCTGTCCACGGAAAAGATGGAGATCTTTGCTATCATCCACAGGGCACCTGCAGCTTCAGCACAGCCCCGTCCCCGTGTCTCTCAAGCAGCGACACTCTCTGCCTCTGATGTTTCTCATGCTGTTTCTTGAATGCGTGCCTACCTGGCTCCCAGGTGCCATTTTCCTCGGCTTAGCTGTGACTTCTCTAGGGAGATGCTTCCCGGTTAACCCTCCACGTCGAAACAAGACCCCTTGTTCTAGGCTCTGACTTTCAGGATGTGCACCACAAGCCTCCTTTGCCAGACCGTGTGTGCCCTAAGGCAGGGACCTTGTGTCTTTAGAGCCCTGGGGCAGAGGACGGAGTCTGATGATCATGTGACTGCAGGAATTGACTGGGTCTGTGACTTCCTGCCTTCCCCTGGGGGATCTTGTGTCCCTGCTCCTGTCCACCCTGTCCCAGATGCTCAGTCCCCACAGTGTCCTAGAACACCTGTCCCTCGTGTCTCCCCTTGGCTGTCTTTGGAGAAGGGAAACATCTCATACTCAGGTTTCTAGTTTTCAGTAGACTAAAAATGCACGCTCCGGCTGCTATTTTTAAATTTTTTTATTTTTCTGTTGCTGTATTCTGTCATTGTTAAGAGAAAAGACATTGGACCTCTCTGGCCTACTTCCCTACTATTCTTCCTCTTTTCTGCTGGCTCCTTTTGTTAATTCTCCTTCACGTCTTTTCAACAACTATATTTGCCTAGAATGCAATTTCTCGAGTTCTCACCTGGCTCCCTCCTTCTCCTCCCCTTCAGCATGGGTCGTAAAGCAACTTTCAAACAGACAACCTTCACCTGTCCATTAAAATCAGACCCCTTCTCAATCCCACACACTCCGCTTTCTTTCCTGTCTGGTGTTTTGACATATCACTTATCTCCTTCTGATATATTACATATTTTATATTTTTTTGACTTGTGTCTGTCTCTCCCTACTAGTATGTTAGCTCCACCAGGACAGATGTTTTTCTCTGTTTTGTTTGTTGCTATATCCGTAGAGTGTATCCTTTCACAGACTAGGTACTTATTTAATATTTGTCAAATAATTCAACTCATGGATGGATGGAACAGATGTGTGGAAAGAACAGATGACTGAATAGATGGATGGATGGTTAAAAAGATGGATTTGACTTGGGGGTTTTAATATTAATAGTAATCTGTTTTCCAGAATTTGTGTTTAGGATGGATGCCAGTAATTATTACGTTTTGAGACAAACTTTCTGGAGAAAATCCAAAGATGCTTTCATTTCGCTTGGCATGGCCTATGACCTTTCACTTGCCATTCTGTGCATAAATACATTGGTTCTATGCTTTCCTTCTCTGGCAAGTTGAAAACCATGATTAAGGTAAGAATTTCCAAAAACCTGTTGGGGCGAAAGAAGTTATAAAAACAAAGCCACAGATGATTGCACAATTCCTGTTGCCAGGTTAAAACATTGCATCTAGTGGATGGAATAGTTTAAACTTTCATCTGTTAATTGGAAAAGTTATTGAAATGGCAGCTATTTAGCTTGGATTTGGGGGGACAGTTCTGGTTTAAGATATTCCACTCTGCTGTGTATGTAAATCATGGAAATGACCTAGAAATTGCAACATTTTGGCATTTCAAATTATTGCTTGCACCTGGAAATAGCACCTGGAAATAGCACCAGTCTTTCCCAGATGCAGTTCAGCTTAGAAAATATAATTAGTGTAGTTTGGGGACTTAACTTTTATTCTAGTCTGTCCTCTTTTACATTCTCACAGGCTCCAGTATACGCACATTTATTACGACTTATATCAACTCAGCGAACTACTTTTGCATTCAACTAACAACTCATTAAAGGCAGGAATCATGTGTAAGTGATTCATTGGTTGGGTATTTTTGGCAGCAGGTGCTTGACAACTATGTGTAAACAAGAGGGGCAAATGTGACCTCAGCTGACAAGAATTCATTTGGTGAGATGGCTTAGCTAATTTAGATAATTGCACAATTCCAAAGGATCATTAAGATTTCAGGTTTGTGCTTTATTTCTGCTATGCCCATGGTGTCTGTTTATCCCCTTAGACTGTCTTCCCTTCTTTTTCCAAGATAGCTGCCATTGCTCCAGCCATCACATAGAGATGGCAACCCAGGAAAAGAACAGGAAATGCTCCTGTTGCTTTTTGTTTCTTAAGAAAAACTTCTTTTCAGGAAAATCATCTGTCCTAAAGACATCTGCTGGCATCTCATTGGCTATCATGACATCATTTACCTTGATCATTTAGCAAAAGAAATGAGATTCTTCAAGGCTGACTTACAGCATTGATTCGCATACTTGAATATGCTTCTTTGTAGATCACCTGGGTGCTTGTGATAGAGTTGGGGTGAGGTTGAGATTCTACACGTTTTACAAGTTCCCAGGTGATATTATACTACTGGCCCCAGAACCACATTCTGAGACCCATGGACTTAGGGTAACCAAGATTTATCCCCTTGGCATTAAAGAAAAGCTTAGCTCCCTTGAAAGTCATGTAAGATTTGTATTAGCTGGAAAATTACCTGTTGTTTAATTAGCCAACAACTGACATCTTAAAACAACAACATATTTTGCATGGCTAATAACATATTTCGTGTGGTCAGTAAGAACTCACTGAGGGTGGACTTAGATTTGGAGCCTGAGTTGTGTCCAGATGTGGGTCTGTCATCATCCAAGACTTAGAACTTACATTCAACTCAATGTGATATTTCCATTTTGTTTGTTTTTGCACTTCCAAAAGCAAATCAATTTTATCTGAACTCACAGCAACACTGTTCATTGGGCTGAGCAGGTATTATTGGAAGATGGTATGATAAGTCCTAAACAAGTATGATAAGCAGGTATGATAAACGCGTAACCTTGCAGAGGCTAAAAGTGTCCCTAAGTCCTCACAGGTGCTGAGTGTTGGCATTATCATCAAGCTTCTGAGAGGTGAGGAATGCCTGCCTTTTGCAGTTTCCATGAAAGCTCCAGGTATCACACGACTCTGGGCAACCCTTCCGGAGAGCCGTCCACCTTCCCATGTGTTCTCTTCATTAGATTTTTAAGCTTCCTGTGAGGTGAAGGGATGTCAAGGAGAATTAAGAAAGGAAACTTTTTTTTCACTTACCTGCCTAAGGACAGGCCAGCAAGCCATGGGCAAAATAGAACTGTGGAAAACTCCTCTTTGGGTCTCTTCTTGGTGGTTGGCCCAACACGCCAGGGAAGCCGCCAGGAATGTAAGGTTGTGGGGGACTCCCCTGCCGCCTTCTGTGGGCAACACTGGTCACAAGGCAAGTGTTCCATCTTTATAGGATGGTGTTACTTGCCATATTCGTGGCTGCTATACAAAGTTACTGCAAATGTAACAAGATAAAACAACACCGTGTATTATATCGCATGTCCAAGTTCAGGGTGGATCACCTGGGTCCTCTGTTGAAAGACTAGAAAAGGAGAAGGAAGAAATAGGGCCATGTTTCTCTCTGGAGGTTCTGAGAATGAACCCACTTCAGCCTCATTCAGCTTGGTCTAATTCAGTTCCTAGCAGTGGTTAAGCTGAGGTCCTCACCTCCTTGCTGGCTGTCAGCTGGAAGACAGCCTTCCTCCTGGAAGCTGCCTGCCTTCCCCCCACTGCCTTCCATGTCCCCCACCCACCTCTAGCAACAACGTGTCAAGGGCCTTTATGCTTTGACTATGTTTCTCTTCTGCTACATCTTGCAGGATACAGCTGGGAAAAGTTCTTAACCTTTAAGCGTTCATGTGATTAGACTGGGCTCAAATAATATCCTGATAACAAGACCCATAATTTTAGTTTTGTCTCCAAAGTCCTTGTCTTAGTTTGCTTCAGCTACTCTAACAAAATAAACTGGGTAGCTTATTAACAGCAGAAATTCATTTTGCATAGAAGGCTGGGAAGTCCAAGATCAAGGCAGAGTCAGTGTTTGGTGAGCGTCGCTTTCTGGTTTACAGAGGGTATCCTCTTGCTGTGCCCTCCCATGATGGAAGGGGCCAGCTGGCTCTCTGGGGTGTCTTTTATAAGAACACTAATCCCTTTGGCGGCACCTGTGGCTCAGTGAGTAGGGCCCTGGGCCCAAGTACTGAAGATGGTGGGTTCAAACCTGACCCCCGGCCGAACTGCAACAAGAAAATAGCCAGGCATTGTGGCAGGCGCCTGTAGTCCCAGCTACTTGGGAGACTGAGGCAGGAGAATTGCCTAAGCCCAGGAGTTGGAGGTTGCTGTGAGCTGTGACTCCACAGCACTCTACCCAGGATGATAAAGTGAGACTCTGTCTCTACAAAAAAAAAAAGAACGCTAATCCCAGTTAGAAGCGTTCTACCCTTTGACCTAATCACCACCCAAAGGCCCTTTCTTTTAATACCATGACCTTGGAGGTTGAGATTTCACAATATAATTTTTTTTCCTTGTCCTTGTCTTAGTTTGCTAGGGCTACTCTAACAAAATAAACTGGGTAGCTTGTTAATAGCAGAAATTCATTTTGCATAGGTCTGGAGGCTGGGAAGTCCAAGATCAAGGCAGAGTCAGGGTCTGGTGAGGGTCACTTTCTGGTTCACAGAGGGTACCCTCTTGGCTGTGCCCTCCCATGATGAAAGGGGCCAGCTGGCTCTCTGGGGTGTTCTCTGGGTGATTCTCCTGCCTCACCCTCCCAAGTAGCTGCAAATACAGGTGCCCGCCACAATGCCCAGCTATTTTCTTGTACCAGTTCGGCCAGGGGCCGGGTTTGAACCCACTACCCTCGGTACATGGGGCCGGCGCCCTAATCACTGAGCCACAGTGCTTGTTGAATGGGGGCGACAAGCACAAACATTCAAACCATAGCAGTCCCTCTTTCTATGTAAAGTAACATACAGGTTCTGGAGATTATGGTATGGGAATATTAGAGGATCCATTCTGCCTACCTCCATGACCTCACACAGTGACTATGAGATTGGCCAAAATGAGGAGAACAGCCAATATTTAAAGAATGTCACTATAGGCCAGACACTGTGGGAGGTGCTTCAAATCAATGGGATCATTGAATCCCCATCACAAAACACCAAAATAGGGACTATTATTCTCATTTTACATATTTTTTAAAAAGCCAAGACACGAAGTACATCAGCATCTTGTCCTGGGTCACTCAGAAGGGCAAGTGTGAAGCTGTGACCTACCCAGAAAGCGCAACTTCAGAGCCTTGGCTGATAATCTACAGTGTTGCATAGTCCAAGGCCTACTTTCCTCTGTGCCACCTTTGGGGTCTGCTTTCTTGCCTGTTCCTACCCACTTCTTGTATCTAATAGGCTCTGATTTCCTTAGAAAAGGATCTGTGTTATTTATCCAGTTCACCGCTCCAAGGTACGTGAATGCTCAGGGAACTGTTATTTGTGTACACCTGTCAGACAGGCACGGAGGCCCACCCAGGAGGGATCATTACGTAGCATCATCCAGAAACACAGTGATCACCATGGCCATTGAACACCAATTTTGTTTTCCAAAGGAAGCTCACAGAAGCTTGTAAAACAGTAGAATCCAAGATTAAATAAGACATGCAGTGACCACCTCTAAAGGGGGTTTCCTTGCCCTCTTTTTAGCAGTCTCGCCCTTTCAGGGATATATATGTACAGGTAGAGAAGGCCAAAGCCATGGTGAAGAATCCTTGGGTGATGAGTACTCCATTTCTTCTTTTAAATGAAGCATTACCTAGCATGGCTTCTCCCCACTGTTAGTTCAACAAAATTTGTCTTTTCTCCTCTATCCCTTGGGATTTCCTCAGGATAGGATATTATGTCTTCCGAGGCAGGATGAGTCCACGCCTGCTCTTACCCTAGACTCTGCGGAAACTACAGCCACAGGAGTTTCCCTTTCAACCCCAATCTTTCCTACCCCAGGGCCTTGACATATTCTGTTCTTTCTACCTAGAATCCTTTGGATACTCCTCACAAACTTAGATCATTCCCAGATTGTTCTTCTCAACTAGTTTTTAGCTGATGTGTCACCTTCTCGCAGAACCCCCCTCTGCCAACCCCAACTGAAGTACAAAGTAATTACAACTTGTAATTAGTTGATTTTTTTTTTTTTTTGAATCCCTTCTTGTGTTGGTTGAGACCCTCTGAGTCTGTAAGCTCCATAAGGGTAGAGATCTTCCCTATCTTGTCTGGGCTCACCTGAGCACATGGTAAGCTAAACAGGTATTTCTGGAATGACCCAGGAATAGTACTGTCATCCCTACCTTCCTATTTGAAAGCTTGTATATAAGTTGGTGTATATCCTCTCCCCAACCCCACAGGAAATGCAGTCAGGCATTGTGGTGTCTGTGAAAAATAAGCCAGTGACAATAGCAGTGGTCATACGTGATTGCTTCCGAGATTTGTCAGGAATACTCTGTCTGCCTTTATAAAGCCTGTCTGTGCCTTGGACTCTCAAAGTACCCTCTGGGAATCACCTGCTTCTACCTCCCTGGCTCCTCCTTCAGGCTGCTGAATCAGAATCCCTCACTGATGCTGAGCCCGGAATGTGTGTTTGCCACGGGTGACCCGGCTAATGCTTTTCTACACTGAAACATTAGAATAATTGAGGTAGAGAGCTTTTACTGTTGACTGTTATCTGTCCATAAATATATACACTTGCCCCCCAAAAGCATCTCTTGGCACTCCTCTAAGAAGTTTTGTTCCTGGAAATAATGACAGGCTGGATAACTCGAAGCAAGCATCTCTCTAACAAATCTCATCGCTCTGGTTTTAAATAGAAAATGTATCAGCTCTGCTTTCTGATCCTGAGCTTATGTTGGAGTAAACCTGCTTTGGGTCTGTCTCTGGGCTCAGCGAGCCCTGAGGCTGAGCACAGGGAAAAGATGCCTCGTTTAGTCAGCAGTGAACACAGTCTGGGTCAGCAAGAGGAGTCAACCGTCAAAAGGTAGCAGAGTTGTAATCTGCATCTAATAAAATCAGGATTTATAGAACAAGCATCCTAACAGGTGCACGCTGCAGCATTATGTACAGAGATAATGTCCCTGCTTCTTGTGGTTTACCAGACCGATACTGTCAAATAATGATAAAAAAAAGACTAAATGGAGTGCTTATTTTGAGGCAGCCTAACTCTAAGAGCCCTATCTCATTAAATTCACACCACACACCCAGAAGGCAGGTACGGCTATTTTCATTTTATGGATAAGGGGGACTTAGTTTTTAAAAAGTCACCCCAGATCCTAGAGGGGCTGCTGGGGCTCAGATGTGATGATTGCTTCAGCGCCAAACCATGCTGCCTTCATCTGAGCCTGACCAAGAGGGGTCTAGATTAAGGAAATATCATACCTTTACTTCACAGCTGTGCACTCACTAGCTGTGTGTCCTCACCCAGGCCTGTTGCTTTAAATCTCAGTATTCACATCTGTAAAATGGCAACAGCAATACTTAGCTGCATAAGTTAATAAAGGATGGGCACCAAGCATCTATATAATGCACGAGCAGATGGTTCATTCAAGAGAGCGGTGTCATTATTCCAAGCTGGCCTGATTGTATACCAAGATTTAAATTGATTACCCCACATTTTCAAAAGAATAAGGACATATTAGAGCGGGAGGAGCTCAAAAGGGTAGCGTGGGCAGAAATTATGTTTATCCAAGAAGGGCTAAAGAGGCACTTGGGTTCCTCTGTAGAAGAAACTCACCCAATAAGCACACCTTCACAAAGCAACCAGCACTTTCTACGGGTCGTGTTAGGCCCCTAGAGGTGAAGAAAACAGTTAATGGTCCCTGTCTGATGTAACTTCAGCATGTTGAGCAAACAAAGCAAATAAATATGTACCAAACTTTAAATTGTGATGTGACAGATAAGAACACATGTGACTAACAGAAAGTCACCGACAGAGTATCTCCTGGAAAGGAAATCAGGCTTCTTTGAGTCCTTAGTGTTAGAATAAGGGTTCTGGCTTAAGCATAATGACATAGAATCTTTCTCATGAGTCCCCTGTGATCTCCTGGGCTACCTCAAAGTAGGGAACTAATGCCAAAGAGAGACTCTTGCTGGGTCTGGCTGCTGCAGGAAGCCTCGTGCACACCGGGTCTCATAGATTTGACAGTCTCTAAGGTCAGCCCCTGACGCTGGAGATTTTCTGTGTCTGCCTCCTGGGGCTTCCTTAAAGACATGCACTTTGGACAGAGAGGACAATGGAAGGTGATTGCCACAGTAGTTGAAAAGCCCCAAATACCCGGAGAGGACATTCAGTCCCTAGTATGCCAGAGAGAAGGCAGTAGATGGGTGAGAACGTGGAATTTGGAATGCAATAAACGTTGGTTCAAATCCCAGCCCTGTCATTTACTAGCTCTGGGACCTTGGGAAAGATGATTCAACTAGAAGAATGTGGTAGGATAATAAGTGTGACCTTGCTAGGGTGTTTGAGGATTAAATAAGATTGTGCACGTGAATAAAAGCAGAGAGAGGACACTTGGGCCTACCTACAGCAGCACACCACAATTTTCCACAATGCACAGGCAGCCTCCTCCCCACTCCCATGCCATGCTTTTGGAAACTACCATTGTCCTACCTCACTTCCAACTCCAAAGAGTCCTCCTTTGTTTCCTGAAAGCTCAATCTGTAGCCAAAGTAATGAGCCTGATGTGATTCAGTCCAAGGACTCCGGTCATTGAACTTGACTTGGTATGTCCATAATTTGTACATTTTGGATAACAGGTTATTGCTTAAGAAGGAAAACCTTTAGCTTGAGTCCAATACATTCACAGCAAGTGAAGCAGGAGGAAAATGCCTAATTCCAGCTTGTTAGCTGCTGAGCTTCTCAGAACAGAATCAGCTTAGCTGCTTGCAAATAAACGAGCATCACAGAACTTGGTTGAGCTGGCAAGAAGGTAACAAGCTGTGTGTGAAAACCCTGGGATTAAATCTCCCCAGCAAAATTGCTTGGTGCACAGGATCAAAAGAGCTGTGAGGGTGGGAGACAATGAACGGGATCCCTTCGGCACAGTCCCCCGCGCCCAACCTTTCGAGTTAGGAGCACCCGTAAGAGTGTACACTCTGGCACCTTTATCAAAAAATAAGTCTACACTTTAGATTATAATTAAAACAATACATTCTTCTCCCCTGTGTGTATCCTGATTAGATTGTTGACAATGTGTGAAGCTGTTAGGGAGATAAACCCACACCACTACCCGCACTCAGCAAACTGCTTATTTTTGAACAACTTACAGTGTGATTTTTATGTGACAACTTGCAAATGACCCATTGGAGTTTATTTCCTTCTATTTACCTATCAAGTTATTAGCACTGATGTGCGTGAGACTTCTGGGATGGGAGAGCTTCCACCTTGAACTGTGATATAGGTTCCAGCATGAGCCATGTAGGAATCCTAGGAGCTTATCTGTTAATAAAAATGCCAGATCGCACACGAGTGCCCTGGATGTTTTAAAGCCTCCCAAAGATGGGTTGTTGCGAACTGTGGCACATGGTCTCAGACCAGCCCCTGAGCAGGCATTTGGAAGGTTCCTGGGCTGCTCACTCTGTTTCTCTAAGCACCAAGCTCCCAGCCAGACTGAGTAATGTTTAGTCCTGAACCCGTCAGGCTGTGCTCACGTCAGCCTTGCACCTTTGCCTATGAGGCCCCCTCTCCTGAAGTTACCTTACCATGTTCTGCTCCCTGGGGCAACTGCAGCTCATTCTTGACATTTCAGTTTTATATATGAGGCCTTCCATGAAGTCTTTTTTTTTTTTTTTTTTTTTTGGAGATAGAGTCTCACTCTGCTGCCCTGGGTGGAGTGCTGTGCGGTTGCTCACAGCAACCTCAAACTCTTGGGCCCAAGCAATCTTCTGCAATCCTCCTGCCTCAGCCTCCCAAGTAGCTGGGACTACAGCTTCCCGCCCCCACACACATAACAGCCGGCTGGCTTTAAGTAGAGACAAGGTCTTGCTCTTGCTCAGGCTGGTCTCCAACTCCTGAGCTCAAGGAATCTACCTGCCTTGGCCTCCCAGAGTGCTGGGACTGATTATAGGCATGAGCCACTGTGCCCAGCTGAAGGTTTTTTTCAAAAAAATTATTATTATTAAATAGACAGTTTATTTTGGAATAGTTTTAGATTTATGGAAAAATACTGTGAATATAGTACTGAGTTCCCATGAGCCTGCACCTACTTTCTTCTGTCGTTAACATTTTACATTATATTGTCACAACTAATGGATAGGTATTCAGCATTATAATTTACCATTTTAACCATATTTAGTGTACAGTTCACTGGCATCATTGCACAGTCATCACTGCCATCCATCTCCAAGACATTTTCATCTTACAAAACAGAAACTTTGAACCCATTAAACACTAACTCTATTCCCCCTTCTCTTGGTCTTTGGCGTCCATCACTCTGTCTCTCTCTCTCTTTTTTTATGAGACAGAGTCTCATTCTGTCATCCTGAGTAGAGTGCCATGGCCTCATAGCTCACAGCAACCTCAAACTCTTGGGCGCAAGTGATCCTCCTGCCTCACCCTCCCAAGTAGCTAGGACTACAGGCACCGGCCACAACACCTATTTTTATAGACACAGGTTCTCGCTCTTGCTCAGGTTGGTCTCAAACCCATGAACTCAGGCAATCTACCTGCCTCAGCCTCCCAGAGTGCTGGGATTACAGGCACGAGCCACTGAGCCTGGCGTCTGCTTTCTGTCTTAATGAATCTAATTACTGAGTACCTCATATAATTGAAATCATACATTAATTGTCTTTTGTGATTGGCATATTTCACTCAATACAATGTCGTCAAGGTCCATCTGTGTTGTATTATGTGCTCAAATTTCTTTTCTAAGACTGCTTAATATTCCAATGTAACACATTTTGTTTATCTGTTCATCTATGGATGGGCATTTGTGTTCCTTTGACCTTTTGGTTAGTGTGAATAATGCTGTTGAGAAAGACTGTCTTCACCCAACTACATAACCCAAGCTCAACCTGGAGTCACTCCTATCAAGTGTCCATGTCACCGAGTTGAAAGCTCATTTCCCTGTTTTTGTTTCATGTGAGGCTTCAGTTCCTTAAGTGCAGGAGTCGTGGCACTAAACTGTTCACCCCTGTTTCCTCATGACATAGGAGGGTGCCTGGCTCCTGGGAAGTGCTGAACAAATATTTGAAATGAATGACTGTAGGATGGATGGATAGATGGATGGATGAATAGATGAGTGGGTAGATGGGGACGTGGGTAGGTAGATGGATGAGTGGGTAGACAGGTAAACAGTAGGTGGATGGGTGGATGAGTGGGTGGATGGATGGGTGGATGAGTGGGTAGATGGGGAAGTGGGTAGGTAGATGGATGAGTGGGTAGACAGGTAAACAGTAGGTGGATGGGTGGATGAGGGGGTGGACAGGTAAACGGTTAGGTGGATGGGTGGATGAGTGGGTGGATGGATGGGTTGATGAGTGGGTAGATGGAGAAGTGGGTAGGTAGATGGATGAGTGGGTAGACAGGTAAACAGTAGGTGGAAGGGTGGATGAGTGGGTGGATAGGTAAACGGTTAGGTGGATGGGTGGATGGGTAGCTAGGTTGATGAGTGGGTACATGGGGAAGTGGGCAGGTAGGTGGATGAGTGGGTGGATAGGTAAACAGTTAGGTGGATGGATGGATGTGTTGGTGGGTGGGTGGATAAGTAAACAGTTAGGTAGATGGTTAGACAGATGGATAGAAAGATGAGGATACCCATAGGATGAGCCTAAGCAGGTTCCTCAAGGAACAGAATTTTATTCCTACTTTCAAGTTCAGTGGGTGAACATGTGATTATAAATAAGAGTCTAGGGCAAAGGAGACACATCATGTTAATTGACATAGAGCCTAGATCAAGAGTGGCACCAGCATGGGGTGGGTGAGTAGACATATTTTGCTTTACATTTTTAAGCTCAAAATAATTTTTATTCAGTATTTTTACTATAATAAAATGAACCAGTGACAATATTGTGCATAAGCCAACTGCCAGCCTGGATCCTGTTGAACTTAGATGAAAGTAATACACAAACAGGTAATTAATAGAGGAAAGGAAGGAATGACATCAAAATTTAAAATGTCCTTCCCGACCAGTCTCTCTCAGCACAGAGATAGCTACAGTGGTGAAATCTTGGATATTTACAGTTCTTGGGGGAGCATTCTGCAACTTGTGAATATACATCTACCATGCTCCTTTTAATGGGCACCTCTCCATTCACTGCATAGAGATGCCATCCACGGAGGTTAGAAGAACTGTTATCTCCATTGCATATCATCATTTATATAACTGTTATAACTGTTAAAAGAACAGTTATCTCCATTGCATGTCATAATTTAACTATTCTTCACTGGGGAAGGCATTCAGGTTTTGACTCTTACCAACAGATCTGCAGTCTCTTAGAGGACTTTGTAAGTAAACCCATGGGGTAAATTATTTCAAGGAAAACTGCTGGGCTAAATTTGTAAAAGTACATACAGTTCTAATTTTTCATACCTGCTTCCAGATGCCCTATCCCAAAAGTTTGAACTGGTTTCTGGTACTGCGGTTGACTTCTGTTGCAATCAGTTATGTTAAAGTGGGGGAGCCACATGGTTAAAAGGTTAAAAGATGTAAAGTTGGAACACACAGTCCAGTTTCCTTTTGAATGTTAAGACATTTCACAGAATAAGTCATGATATTGTCTAATTTATAATAAATTCTGAAAGAAGGTGGAGATGGCTTCTTCACCCATGAGCTACGGACATTGGATCAAAAAAGGGGAGAATTCATAGATGTTGAGCTCAAAAATGATTTGAAGTGCTGTCCATTTTCTTGCCCTCCGTGGATGTATTTAAAGCAGAAGAGACAGGCGAGGTTAAGACTTTCCGTCTCTTTCCCTTAAGAGTGATGTGTGATTCTCCACTGTCTGGGAGCTCCAGGGTCTGACCCACAGATTGGCTGTCACTAATACTGGGAAGAATTGTCACGGGTTTGGCATGCCCTAATTTTGTGGCATTTCCTGCTTCCACGGGTCAAATGTCAGCCCCCTTCAGTGCAGGCAGAAGAAGCTGAGGAAAGGGAATTTGGAGCTAGATGTTTCACAGAGTACAAATGAAGCCGTAGTAGGAAAATTGGTGAAATGAGTTTAGCAAAGGTATAATGCAACTTAAATGCTATTCCTAGCGTCTCACCTTCAATAAATCTGCCTGGTATTTGTCATCCAAAAAAAAAAAAAAGTCAAAGATCATATAAAATGTTTATAAGTTGTTCCCTCTTTTTCTCCACAGTGCAATGAGAGAGAATAGTTTTCCTTTTAAATTTAAGGAAATATTAATTATTTATTAATTCCTATAATTTAATAGAACACATAGATACATAGCAACATAGAGATGTGTCATTTTTCTTCTTGAGGGTGAAAGGTAGCTGGGGGTCTACAAAATTTCAGTCTAAAGACGTGGTACTATTCACAGAGTCGGCGTAATCAGCATAAACCTTCCTGTATCCATAGTACCCTCTTGCACCGTAACACTTGATGCTTTATGGGTTAACTCATTTGGAAGTCAATTTTCTCCACCACTGCTGTAATGTAAGTCTGGGAACCAGGGGTATGAAACTTGCAAGGAAAATACTACATTACTTTTTTATAAAATAATTTGTTTGACAGTATTACATTTACACAGTGCACAATGCAAGCATGCAATGTAGGGTTTACTGTGAAATGCCTCCTTCTACTCCTCCCCCTGGAGATTCCTACCATTACCATTTTTGTGCATTAACCCAGAAGTAGTCAATCGATATAGAAGCACATTCACATAAATAGTAGCATGTGGTCACGTTACCTTATAACCAAGTCCAGGGCAATGGAAAAATCGTTTCATTAAAAGGTATAGGAAGGAATATTTGCTTTAATGAGTTGATTGGATAAAAATACTACTAGATAAAAATATCAGAATGGTGGTCTGAATCCTTGGAAATACTGTCGTTTTTCTGAAGTAAATATTGGTTTATTTAGAAGAAGTGCAGTATTAGTATCACAGCTTTGGGGGGGGGTCTGAAGGAAATCATGGATTTGCCTATGCCTTTCACTAGCTGTGTGATTTTAGCAAGCTTTGCCCTCCTGGGAACCTCAAGTCTTGAAGTCATTGAAGTCTTATCTTCAATGGGGAGAAGAATGTCTCTGCCCAAGGGTTGATGCCAAAGATGAGTAGCCTAGGATAGGAAGGACCTGGAACATAGTCATATTCAGAGACAGTAGTTTGCTTTTTCTCCTCTTTCCTACCCATATGATCATTTACGGTGGCAGATCCTCAAACAATCATATCTCTTTGTGTTCTCCTTGGCCATATTTGATGCTTTAAAATAGAAAGATTATCATGCAATCCAAGGGTAGTTTCTTCTGGTTTATTCTTACTCCCTCTCCATCCCCCACATCTTTGCTATGTTCACACATGAATGGAGAGTGTGGATATCCATGTCCCCTGATTGCTTTCTTTCTAGACAATTCTTAGTGACCATGGGGACAGTGATTCTAAAGGATGTGTCAGGGACCCAAGCACCATCCAGCTCTTAAACTTTTTCTAGTCTCCCTCAATCACTTTTTGAACTATTAACTGGTAAGCAATTGCAATGTTAAGTCAATATTATTTTTTCATTAAAAACAGCAACCTCCATCTGTCGCAGCTGTTATACCGCCATATAAGGGCCTATTCTCACCTCTTTGGGTTCCAGAGTGCCCTTCAAGTTCACTATGAAGGTTACGCCTCTCATGTTTGATGGTTAAGGACCAGTTCTCCATGTTGTCTTTGCAAGCCACATTTAATGAGATTTGACACTGGCCCCCCAATAAAGTGGTGAACAGCTGACTATTAAGGAGCCTGGCACTAGAGCCAGTGGCTTCACCCCTTATTACCTATGTGGCTTTGGTTAAGTTATTTATGCTTTACCTTTCCAAACCTTCATTTTTACTTCTGTAAAATGGGCATGCTGTAAGAAGTGGGATTTCTGGTGACTATTCTATGAGATAAAGTACGTAAAGCATCTACCATGTAGGGTCTAATTATTTATCACTCTGAGCATTTTTGTGTCGGCTGTCACTGTTGATGCTGGTTAGGTAGCCAATCTATTCACTCTAATATTTTCATCCAGCATTTATGATCGTCTGTGCAGCTCCAGACACACTGCTGAACCCTCCTCATCCCCAGAGAGTCTTGCATGCTCCAGGATTGTGGTCTGGGCGATTCCACACAACCCATGTGTTCACAGCAGGGAGAGGTTTTTCACAGCCAGAGAGTCCTTTGAGAAGAGACAGGTGGGAGTCTCTTTAATGACCTTGAGCTTCACTCAAGAGGTGGTCTTTCATGTGGAGACCAGGAGGGGAGGGTCTCTGTTCCTTTTGCCATTTTCTACAAATGAGATTACTCCAGAAATCTGGAGAGTCTATAGATTGTTTTTGAGTACATTTGGACGACGAGTGTTTCCATATAGAGACATAGCTGTGAACGTGTTTCTCAAGTCTGAGCTCATCAGTTATGATCCTGTCTTTGCTGTTCACCCCCAACCCTCCAAGGTGGCGTTGCACAAGTTATTGGACCTATCTGGGCCTCCGATGCCCCTATGAAAATGAAAATTGGGTTGTTCTAAGACATTACTGTCCATATGTGTCAGTAACTGCTTCTGAGCTAGCATTTATTGAGTGCTTGGTGTATCCCAGGAACTGGGTTGAGAAGTTCACACCAGAGAGGTGGCTCTGGCAGTATAGTAACTCTGAGAAGAGGTGCTGGAATCAGAATATTTGAGTTCGAATCTTCTATGCCACCATTACAAGCTGTGGTCTTCATCAATCCCCTTAATGCTTGCTTTTGCTTCGGATCCTGTGTGATAATTCAGTGAGGTGATACACGTAAAACACTTTGGAAAACGCCTGGCGTGTCCAGATCACTCGTCAGTGTGGGTTGTTATTCCTGCACTGCACTCTGTACCTGTTAGATTCTGTGACGTCCCCAGGTTTACACAACTCAGAGGATGCAGAAAGCAGCCCGAGCTGGTTTGTCATTTCCTGCACAGGAGCGGACTGAACATCATTCTGCAAATGACGTCTTCCTCATCTACAAGGGATAAGGATGCTCAGTTGTCCCTGGAAATGTCACCTTTGGGTCACATTCTGTAAACTGTACAAAATTAAATCCCCTGCTTCCTCTCCCCAGAAAGACCCCTCTGAAGCATCAGTGCACACCCCAGCAAATCTGTACCACAGAGGCACGAGGGTGTCAGCGGGACTTGTTCTGCTCCCCCCGCCCCGGATCCCTACAAGGATATATGCATATAAATTGCATCGAATGGGCTAGCATTGCTTTTGTGCTGAATATCAGTGAGAAGTCTGAAATGGAGATTACATTTTCAGTTCTGGCTTTTCTCCCCAAAGCTCTCCAGTGATGCCCTCATCCCCCCCACCCATCACAGCAGAGTTACATGGGTGGAGAGTCCCAGGCTCTCCCTTCCAGTCTGAGAAGTGTATGCAGAGCTGGCTGTCTGCCTGGGATCATGGGTGACACTCTCCTTAACAGCGGGTTCCTTTATTCCCCTTCCCCCAAATTTCTTCCTTTTTTCCTCCCTACTTTCTATTCCTAAGATCTGTCACACGTGAGGGTCACAAAACCAACCACAACCATAATGGTATTCCCGTGGATGCTAAAATTGGTGTATCCGTCTCTTGGGGTTGTTCAAGGAAGAAATAAGACATTGATGCAAATATGGTCCATCTACCGACAATGAGAAACACTCGTATTACGTCTTCCTGAAATGCATATATTCATACCATCTATTTCAGTTCCTGTCCCCAAACAGCTCCTAAATCATTGTCAGTTCCTGAGCTCCAGCCTGGGTCTATGAAAAGCACATTTACCAGTGGGGGTGGGAGGGTGGTTACGCATCTGGCCTTACATCGGCATTAGCTTCAATATTTCAACAGCCCTTTCCTGCCCCCTGAACGTGATTGCCTGGCTGGCTCCCCAAAGAGAAAATGTGCTAAGTGGACTTGACAGCTTCCAGGCTGGCTCCATATGGCAAGGCCTGAGTTACATGTTCCTGGGACACCCCAAGCTGCTCTCACCTTATTAAGATCGCAGTAACTACATGCAAGTCAAGTTCACTGCATTGGTTTTAATTCTCTGGGCCCTGGGGACCAGCCTCCGACTTCAAGGTGGAATTGGATGTAGCATCCTCCTCTGCAAATATGACCTTTCCTTCCCTTCCCGCAACCACACAGCTGGTTGGAAAGTAGGTGAAAAATGGACCCAGAGCTCAGGAAAATCTACAAAAAACATACAGAAGTGGCATCAGAGGGCTTTCTGAGGGCTGGCAGCAGAGTCTCACAAAGACATCTAAGCGTCTCATGGTTTATTGCTGGGCCTGTGCTGTCTGAACCTTTGGACTCCCTCATCTAATTGAGACTTTGACTTTGATTCATAAGTATATAATTTGAACTCCTCCCTCTGCGTACACTATTTTAAAGCCATGGAGAAAATTAACTCCAAATCCAATGAGCACATTTCAAATGGATGAACAGTCCATGATGAAGGGCTGGAGTCCAACACCATATGTTTCCAATGATAGGAATTCATTAGGCGGCATCTGTAAAAGACAGGTTTTTGATGGCATTTCACTTTACTTGGGATAGATAGGACATGTTGGTGCCTTTATAGAACTGTTTTTCTGTATTCTGACAGAGCTGTGGTTATGTAGAATGGAGAAAAGAATGTGGAGAGGGCAGAGTCTACCTTATTGGAATAGCTAAGAGGCCAAGCCAGGGGAAGATGAACAGAATTTATACCAAGTGTCTTAAGGGGAAAAAATCTATCTGAAGGGAAGATTATTTTGTTTTGTTTTGTTTTGAGAAAGTAGGCTTTTTTCAAAAATCATTTTATTGGGCTATATCATATATTGAGAAAAAATGTATAATACGTGGATATAGTTTTAAAAAAATAACAAATGAATAACCACGTAACCACTCCCCAGGTTAAAAAATAGAACACTGTTGTACGCGATATCCCAGCACCCTAGAAATAACTACTAGCTGGGCTTCTGTGATCACTGCTTCCTTGTTTTTATGGTTTTGCCCTAAGAATACAGGGCTTAATGGTACCTGGATGTGACTTTTACGTAAGCGTATTGTGTGCATTTGTTAGTGAATACACACTTGTTTTTTATCTTCAATACTTTGTTTACATCTCATTGTGGGCAAGAGACTTGAACAGAAGCTTCTCCGACAAAGACAGGTGCACGGCCTGCAGACACATGAAAAAATGCTCATCATCTTTAATCATCAGAGAAATGCAAATCCAGCCCACGTTGCGACATCAGCTAACTCCAATAAGAGTAGCCCACGTCACAAAATCCCAGAACTGCAGATGTTGGCGTGGATGTGGAGAAAAGGGAATACTTCTTTTTTTTCTATGGGGGGGTGCAAGGAAGAGATGGGAGGAGAGGTAAAGAAATGGTGTAGCAACCCAACAGGGCAGCCGACGAGAAAGTGCAGGAGTGTTCCTGATGGGGAGGCGAAGTCGCTGTGTGATGTCTGAAGTTCCAGCCCTAGAAGGTTCTTGAGTCTAGGCATTGACACCCCCACAGTGAGCATTTCTGACACGGTTATGACCTGAACATAACTGTGAATGATGTAGGTGATTTCAGAAGACTTTGGCTTTTTTCTTTTTTTATCAGCTTTTCACTAAACACAACAAAAACTTCAGCCTCTAATTATGGGGAATTGAATCGGTTTGCTTGTGTGTTAGCTGACAGTAACCCAAAACGGAGTACAGTGGGTGCTGGGTTTATGTGTGCCCTGCTTGCTACATAAACGGATCACGTCTAAATACCAAGGATATCCCCTGGGGTTTGATAACATCCTTTGCATGGCTTCCGATCTGTGGAACCAACACCGTGAAATAGCTCCAGGTCACGTGTCTAAGTGGGCTAATCTATTAATCCGGGGAGTAAAGGAGAAAGAGTATCAGCCCCTCTGTACATGAGATCTCATTTAAACCTCCCAGCCTCCATGGAACAGTAGAAGAGTTTATCTCCACTCCTAAAGCAGAGAAGTGGGGGCTGTAGGATTTCTCCGACACCCTAGTGGGTGGAGTTGATTCAGACTTCTACCCTGCTTGGCCCTTCTTCAGCCTCACCCTGCTCTTAGGACACACTGAGCCTTGGTCTGTGGGAGAAGAGTTGGGCGCCGCCTTCCCTCTGGGTGAAGGGCTGAGAACCTGTGCACAGGATCCCAGTGGCGTGATGAGAGGACGCAGCTCTCTGCCACGGTTCCAGCCCAGGTCAGCCTGAGAAGGCGACTGTACCCCGTCCCTTTTATGTGATGATGGCATCACTTTCCACCTTCTGCCCAGCGTGCTGGGTTTTTGACACAGCTCTATGGGAACAGTCTTCCCCAGAACAGCCCTCCACAATTCACTTTAGCAATAGACATTTCAACTTAAATTTGGAGGGTTTTATCTGAGAATTCCTTTCCTCAATTGCTATCAGCAGCATTCATTAAATCAAGAAGAAATGCAGATGTTCAGCATGGGGCTCATGTGTAGGCACCAGTGGCGACAGGCCGTGTTCTTCCCCGATGATCGTGTTTTGGCTTAGTAAACACCTGCCCTTTGCTTGAAGGACTATTTAAGCTATTCCTTATCTTGTTCTTGAGGAAAGGTTGACTATCTTGGGTCTTTGATTACTTGTTTGAGCCGTGTGACTTAGAAGAGTCACACAGACTCTCTAAGTTCTAGTTATTTGAGCATCAAGTGGTGGCGTTCATCTTGCCCTGTTATCTACCACACTGGGCCCTGCCAGGCTGCTGAGGGTCGTGGCTGCAGCAAGGAATGTAGGGATAACAGATCTGAAGTCCAGCCCTTCTCTGTAGTCCTCAGTTTTCCTACCTGTAAACTGGGGCTGCTGATACAAACCTTGTACCACTTAGAGCAGTGATTTTTTTTCAACTGGTATGCCACAGTACACTGCTGTCCCATGAAAGGATCTTAGGTATGCCACAAAAATGTTTATTTCTTTTTTCCTTCTTTTTTTTTTTTTATTAAATCATAGCTGTGTACATTAGTGCAATCGTGGGGTACAATGTGCTGGCTTCATATACAACCTGAAACATTTTCATCAAACTGTTTAACATAGCCTTCATGGCACTTTCCTAGTTATTGTATGAAGACATTTGTATTCTGCATTTAGTAAGTTTCATCTG